>CM014079.1:3662526-3735026 GCA_004119915.2 Collichthys lucidus
CCTTACATTACTGAGTTACCGCAAAAAGCAATGCATTACAGTAATTAGTTACTTTAGTAACGAGTTACACTGTTCCTCAGACTTTTAAACTTTTTAGAACGTCGCTGTTTGATGAAAACTGACTGAACATGAACAAAACAAAATGAACCAAATCACTGTAATGAGACACGTTCAGCACCTGAAGTACTTCAAGTCTGCGCTTATTTGAAACGGATTTATATACGGAAGCCCTACAGGGTCATACGTACATACATACATACATACATACATACATACATACATACATACATACATACATACATACATTTTATTCCACCCGTTTTCCCGCGATAACAAGATAATTAATTTGAGATCTCGAGAAAACAAAACAATAGTCTAGTGCATGGACTACATGCATTTGCCGTACATTCTGTAATACGGGCGCACTTGATTTAAAACACTAGACTATTGTTTTGTTTTCTCGAGATCTCTAATTAATTATCTTGTTATGGCGGGAAAACGGGTGGAATAAAATGTATGTATGTATGTATGACCCTTTAGGGCTTCCGTAGTTCTCTACGGGATCGTCTTCCCATTCAAACCACGTGTTCGTTACTGGTAACGATTAGTCGCGATTATGTCACAACTAATTTAGTAGTCGACGCATCGTTTTTTGTTGTTGTTTTTTTACTTTGCTTTTCTCTCGAAACTGCGGCTGCAGCTTCACACACACACACACACACACACACACACACACACACACACACAACACACACACACACACACACACGCACGCACGCACGCACGCACATGCGCAGTAGCGGTAATCGTCGTCAGGCCTGCCTGTATCGTAAATGACGCCATAACAGTATCATGGCGTATCGACGCTCCAAAGCGTGGGATCATTTTAGGAAGTGCGGGGAGAAAAGCGTGCAGTGCATCTTGTGCAAAGCTGAACTCGCTTTCCACGGAAGCACGACGGCCATGCACGCGCATCTGAAGAGGAGGCACATGGTTGTGGAGGAGTGTGAACAGACTCGGTGAGCAAACCAACAGACTTTGTTTACCTGCTCAGATTTGGACGTTTTCCCGGTGCATGTTCTTCTAAACATGCTTCAGCATGTGTAACTATGCTACGTTAGTTTCGCTTTTGTCTGTTTTTAACGACCGGCAGTTTGCACGGGGTGTTTTATTTTGAAAATCCACCAGATTCTCTCTGTGTGTCTGGCTTCCGCCCGCTCGACGTGCTCTGTGCTCGGAAGTTTTAATGTTTTTATTTTATTGTTATGTACAAAAAATGGGTCATGTTAGACCCTGAGTAGTTTGTTAGGGTTAATGAGTAATGAAATATTAGGATAATTTTTGTTTGTTCCCAACTTCATTGTGAGATTAATTTAAAGTTTTAGTTAATAAAATTATCAAATTAATAATAATAATAATAATAATCTGTCTTTTTTCATGGGAAAAAATGTGGCTAGTGGAAATTCTGATTGGCTGGTAACTTCAGAAACTTACCAGCCAAAAGTAAATTTAGAGCCCTGGATGTAACGATACAGTCGACTCACGACTCGACTTTCGACTCGACTCTCGACTCGACTCACGACTCGACTCGACTCACGACTCGACTCGACTCACGACTCGACTCGTGTTTTTTTGTTCACGATACGATTAAAAAAAACAAAAAACTAAATGAACAAATTCTGACCAAATCAAATTATCTTTTTATTTCTAGGAAAAAAATCTTTCTTTACAGAAACTCTCAAACAGATATCTGCTTTCTTTAGAAACACAGTAAACTGCTGTGATGTGCAGTTTTCCTCTCAGAGGGGTGATATGCTGCTGCATGTTGCTCGTGTTGCTGCTGCATGTTGCTCGTGTTGCCGCTGCATGTTGCTCGTGTTGCCGCTGTATGTTGCAGTCTCTTGCAATATTTCCATGCTTTTTTGGTTTTGTCTGTCTGTTTCTCACGGTTGTATTTTTGTATATATTGAATCCAAAATGCTCCACACAGGTGGTTTCAAACTGCTCGGTGCGTCTCTGTTTCTTCCCTCGCTCTGTGCTCCGTGTCTACGTAGTGACTTGAGTCACGTGACTTGACGTTGGGATGTAACGATGTAACTCAACTCACGACTCGATTCGAGTCACGATTTTTTTGTTCACGATACGATTTTTTAAACTCAGAATGAGCTACAGACAAATTCTGACCAAATCAAATTATCTTTTTATTTCTTTACAGAAACTCTCAAACAGTTTGTGTTCTCTTATAAAAAGTGCAACTTAAACAACAAAACACAGATATCTGCTTTCTTTAGAAACAGTCTCACAGTAAACTGCTGTTCACTGCTGTGATGCAGTTTTCCTCTCGAGGGGGCGTAACGTTACTTTGCTTCTCACTGTGGCGGCTGATATGCTTCTGCATGTTGCTCGTGTTGCTTCTGCATGTTGCTCGTGTTGCCGCTGCATGTTGCTCGTGTTGCCGCTGCATGTTGCTCGTGTTGCCGCTGCATGTTGCTCGTGTTGCCGCTGCATGTTGCTCGCATTGCTTCTGCATGTTGCTCGCGTTGCCGCTGCATGTTGCTCGCGTTGCCGCTGCATGTTGCTCGCGTTGCCGCTGCATGTTGCTCGTGTTGCCGCTGCATGTTGCTCGTGTTGCCGCTGCATGTTGCTCGTGTTGCCGCTGCATGTTGCTCGCGTTGCCTCTGCATGTTGCTCGCGTTGCCGCTGCATGTTGCTCGCGTTGCCGCTGCCTGTTGCTCGCGTTGCCGCTGCATGTTGCTCGCGTTGCCGCTGCATGTTGCTCGTGTTGCCGCTGCATGTTGCTCGTGTTGCCGCTGCATGTTGCTCGTGTTGCCGCTGCATGTTGCTGTGTTGCCGCTGCATGTTGCTCGTGTTGCCGCTGCATGTTGCTCGTGTTGCCGCTGCATGTTGCTCGTTTTGCCGCTGCATTTTGCTTTGTTGCCGCTGCATGTTGCTCGTGTTGCCGCTGCCTGTTGCTCGTCTTGCCGCTGCCTGTTGCTCGTCTTGCCGCTGCATGTTGCTGTGTTGCCGCTGCATGTTGCTGTGTTGCCGCTGCCTGTTGCTTGTGTTGCAGCTGCATGTTGCAGTCTCTTGCAATATTTACACCGGTCATGACGTAACGTCGGTGTGGAGTTGTGATAAGCTACATGAACTGCGAGTTTTGTTTTATTTTGAAAGGGGGCGGAAGTTTATTACGTTGATTCTGTGTCGGGTTTCCTGTCTGGTGCGATCTGCTCTGTTGAGATTTACGAGGTTCGGCAGCGGCTCGCGTCAAAAATAGAAATGCTACGGAAAGCTCGCCGCGGTGCTTCTGCGACGCTCGACAGCGTGCACTGTGTGCGCGCTCTCATTGACTAGACCGGCAGCGATCAGCTCGGTGATCGCGGTGCGTACGTCCCGGTGTGAGCCGGCCTGTAGGCATCGACACTCTGAGGTTACTGCGGATGGAACAGAACAGCTCAGAGCTTTAAGTTGAAGCTCCGTCCGTCACGAGGTCAGAGGAAGAAGCTGAACACTGGTGATGGAGACTGTGCAGGATTGTTTCTTTTCTTTCCACTGAGCAGTCGAATGTGTCGGTCACGCCTGATCGCTCTCCTCTGTCACAGACTGGAAGAAGAGACGCCCAAGCGTAGATCTGAAGGCTGGAACGGGATGATATCCGACAGTTCTTCAGATTCAGGTTAACTCCGTCTACAACACTCGAGAGAATCAAACCTGTGATGGAGTCAGCGTGCACGTTTATTTGATAGCTGTCTTCTTCTGCAGCGGATGCAGACATGGCGATATTCGCCCCGTTAGAGTTTGATTCAGACAGCAGTGTCATCTCTGTTCCAGAGGTCTGTGTGTTTAATATTTGAAATATTCCTTTAGATGATGAAGAAGAAGTTCAATAATCTGATCCTCATTTTTCTTCTTTTTTTGTTTTCCTGCTTCTTGACTGTGCAGCAGGTGACCAGGTGAGATCAATCCAATCCAAATATAATGTTTGCGTCACACGCACTCTTTGGACAAAACGAATATGAAGACGTTATCGAGTGGAAGCTCAGGTCCTGCAGCAAGATGCTGCCGATGTTCTTCCAGTCTGCATCTTCTTTGCAGCCGTCTGTCTGTCTGTCTGTCTGTCTGTCTGTCTGTCTGTCTGTCTGTCTGTCTGTGATCAAACACGATAACTGAGCTGACAGGTTTTATTACAGGACGTTGATTTATCGGTTTAACTTTCTCCTCTCACAGAAAAGACACCAGGTCCTCAGATTCAGGACATCAGCCGGACAGATTGAGCAATGGAGGAAGTGAATATGATCCAGTGAGTTTGTAGACGTCACATCAAACATGTGTTGCCTCCTAAATGTGCTAGAGTAAGACTGATGGAGTCGATCTGATCTTTGTCTCTGGTCTCAGGTTGCTGAGTCAAAGAGTCTGCTCCCTCCCGTAGGCAACGGCACAGATCCTCTGCGACGTTCAAACACGCCGACCGCACGACCCGTGATTGTGATGAATGGAGAGACCGTAAAGGAAGAGGAAGGTAAATAAAGTGAACAGCTGTTTAAAGGTCTATGTGTCGAGACGGGATTGAAAATCACCTGGAGAAATAAATCCAGTGTAAACGGGGCTCCATGTTCACACTGCTAATAAAGTCCATACTCTGAAATAATAATGAATAGTGAACCCAGGTGTACCGCACCTGTCCCGTGAGCTGGATGATGTAACCTCAGCTTGTCTCTTTTCTCAGAGTTCAGCCCTGTGATGATTGATCACACCTCTGAGCCCACTGTCCCACAGCAGACCTCCGCCAGCCCCTCTCCGTCTCCTAACCGGTCCACAACAGCTCCACCTGAAACCGTCTCGAACCCAAAGCCCAGCATCGACTCCACCCGCTTCTGGAAAAGCTGCAACGCGGCGCACTGCACGCAGGCCGTGTTCACTGATTTCATCCGTGAGATGGAGGAAATATCCAGCAGAATTCAGTCAGACGAAGCCAGCCAGGAGGGTGAGGGAAGAAACCGGATGTGACGGCGTCGTTCTGATTTCAAAGATCAGAACATAAAGCGCTCTCTCTTCTCTCTCCACAGATTATGACTGTGCACTAAGAGTGATGCAGGCTTCTGGGAAGCTGACCGCGCTCGTGATCAGGCAGCAGGAAGGTGAAGTGAACTCTTCACAGTGTTATGGTGTGAGCTTTGAGAAGAAAGAAAGTCGAAATTTTAAGGAACACGTCAGAATTTTGAGGAAAAAAAGTTGAAAATCAGAGAAAAAAATGTTTGAATTTTGAGGAGAAAAAAAGTCAGAAATTTGAGGGAAAAATTTTGAGGGGATATAGTGAGAATTCTGAGAAAAAAAAGTTGAAATTTTGAGGGGAAAAGGTCAGAATTTTGAGGGGAAAAAAAGAATTTTCTGGGTAAAAAGTTGGAATTTTGAGGGGGAAAAGTTGAAATTTTTAGAAAAAAATAAATTTTGAGGGAAAAAAATTCAGAATTTTGAGGGGGGAAAAGGTGAAAATTTAAATAAAAGGTCAGAATTTTGAGAAAAAAAGGTTGAAATTTTGAGGGGAAAAAGTTGGAATTTGAGGGGAAAGCGTCAGAATTTTGAGGAAAAAAAGACGGAATTTTAAGGGGAAAAAAGGTGAAAATTTAAATAAAAGGTCAGAATTTTGAGGAAAAACGTTGAAATTTTGAGGGGAAAAAGTTGAAACTTAAGGGGAAAAAAGCCAGAATTTTGTGGGAAAATGATAAAATTTGAGGGGAAAAAGTTGGAATTTTGAGGGGGAAAAAATAACAATTTTGAGGGGGAAAAGTCAGAATATTTATGGGGAAAAAGTCAGAATTTTAAGGAACGCGTCAGAATTTCGAGGGAAAAAAGTTGAAAATCAGAGAAAAAAATGTTTGAATTTTGAGGAGAAAAAAAGTCAGAAATTTGAGGGAAAAATTTTAAGGGGATATAGTCAGAATTCTGAGAAAAAAGTTGAAATTTTGAGGGGAAAAGGTCAGAATTTTGAGGGGGAAAAAAGAATTTTCTGGGTAAAAAGTTGGAATTTTGAGGGGGAAACGTTGAAATTTTCAGAAAAAAATAAATTTTGAGGGAAAAAAAATTAGAATTTTGAGGGGGTAAAAGGTGAAAATTTAAATAAAAGGTCAGAATTTTGAGAGAAAAAAAGGTTGAAATTTTGAGGGGAAAAAAAGTCAGAATTTTGAGGGAAAAATTATGAAATTTGAGGGGGAAAAAGTTGGAATTTTCTGAGAAAAAACTTGGAATTTTTAAGCAGAAAAAAATCAGTTAAGTAAGTTTTGAGGGGAAAAAGTTGAAAAATTAAGGGCCAAAATATGAATTTTGAGGTAAAACACAGAAGTTTGAGGGGAATTTTCTGGGTAAAAGTTGGAATTTGAGGGGAAAACGTCAGAATTTTGAGGAAAAAAAGACGGAATTTTAAGGGGAAAAAAGGTGAAAATTTAAATAAAAGGTCAGAATTTTGAGGAAAAACGTTGAAATTTTGAGGTGAAAAAAGGTGAAAATTTAAATAAAAGGTCAGAATTTTGAGGAAAAACGTTGAAATTTTGAGGGGAAAAAGTTGAAACTGAAGGGAAAAAAAGCCAGAATTTTGTGGGAAAATGATAAAATTTGAGGGGAAAAATTTGGAATTTTGAGGAGGAAAAAAATAACAATTTTGAGGGGGAAAAGTCAGAATATTTAGGGGGAAAAAGTCAGAATTTTAAGGGAAAAATGTTGAAATTTTGAGGGAAAAAAGTTGGAATTTGAGGGGAAAGCGTCAGAATTTTGAGGAAAAAAAGACGGAATTTTAAGGGGAAAAAAGGTGAAAATTTAAATAAAAGGTCAGAATTTTGAGGAAAAACGTTGAAATTTTGAGGGGAAAAAGTTGAAACTTAAGGGGAAAAAAGCCAGAATTTTGTGGGAAAATGATAAAATTTGAGGGGAAAAAGTTGGAATTTTGAGGGGGAAAAAATAACAATTTTGAGGGGGAAAAGTCAGAATATTTATGGGGAAAAAGTCAGAATTTTAAGGAACGCGTCAGAATTTCGAGGGAAAAAAGTTGAAAATCAGAGAAAAAAATGTTTGAATTTTGAGGAGAAAAAAAGTCAGAAATTTGAGGGAAAAATTTTAAGGGGATATAGTCAGAATTCTGAGAAAAAAAGTTGAAATTTTGAGGGGAAAAGGTCAGAATTTTGAGGGGGAAAAAAGAATTTTCTGGGTAAAAAGTTGGAATTTTGAGGGGGAAACGTTGAAATTTTCAGAAAAAAATAAATTTTGAGGGAAAAAAAATTAGAATTTTGAGGGGGTAAAAGGTGAAAATTTAAATAAAAGGTCAGAATTTTGAGAGAAAAAAAGGTTGAAATTTTGAGGGGAAAAAAAGTCAGAATTTTGAGGGAAAAATTATGAAATTTGAGGGGGAAAAAGTTGGAATTTTCTGAGAAAAAACTTGGAATTTTTAAGCAGAAAAAAATCAGTTAAGTAAGTTTTGAGGGGAAAAAGTTGAAAAATTAAGGGCCAAAATATGAATTTTGAGGTAAAACACAGAAGTTTGAGGGGAATTTTCTGGGTAAAAAGTTGGAATTTGAGGGGAAAACGTCAGAATTTTGAGGAAAAAAAGACGGAATTTTAAGGGGAAAAAAGGTGAAAATTTAAATAAAAGGTCAGAATTTTGAGGAAAAACGTTGAAATTTTGAGGTGAAAAAAGGTGAAAATTTAAATAAAAGGTCAGAATTTTGAGGAAAAACGTTGAAATTTTGAGGGGAAAAAGTTGAAACTGAAGGGAAAAAAAGCCAGAATTTTGTGGGAAAATGATAAAATTTGAGGGGAAAAATTTGGAATTTTGAGGAGGAAAAAAATAACAATTTTGAGGGGGAAAAGTCAGAATATTTAGGGGGAAAAAGTCAGAATTTTAAGGGAAAAATGTTGAAATTTTGAGGGAAAAAAGTCAGAATTTTGAAGAAAAAAAGTCGGAATTTTAAAAATAAAGTGAAAATGTTTCCACGTGGCCTAACCATCTTCCGTCCCATCATAATGAAACTGCTGTCTGTTTTTTATAGAGTTAGTGAGGAAACGCTCGGAGCTGCAGAAGGCGGAGGCCGCCGTGATGGAGGTTCTCTCAGCGCTGAAGAGATGAGTCCCGAGTTCAGACTTACAGTCACACTGTCTTTTAATGTTACATCCATTTTTTTATTGATCTTATATTTTAGATACCTGCGGCTCTGTGTTTTATTACACATGATGCATTTTTAGTCAGTGAAAAAAGATCTTTTATTTCAAAACCTGTTGTGAACTTGAATTATTATTGTAAATATTTCTTTTATAAACGTGCCAGCTGTACCAAGTGAACCAAGTCTTCCTGTTCTGAGTTACATGTTATTAAATATGTTGGTGAATGTTTCTTTCGTCACACTGATGCAGAGTTATTGACTATATGTGCATCATTATCAGCAGTGGTTGGTAATTTGGTAACGAGCAGAAATAACAAGAGACAAGATTCTTTTTATTTATTTGCTTGCTGAGGTCACAAAACTGAACTGGCACGTTGTAACAATCACTCACTCAGTCAATCAACAGAATTATTGATGGTGCAGTAGAAATATGTTTTCTGTATAGAAATTAGCATGTGTTCTTCAAAATACTCAGCAGTGCAGATGTCACTAAACTTTATAAATGTTAATACTCAAAATATCGCCGGCAGACAGTCGATGGTTATGTGAATGAAGAGGTGTGTGAACTGATTTTACGTTTGTTCCAGCTCGGACAAACTAAAGAAGCTTTTCTCTGCTTTGGGTTTGTAGCTGCGCTAAGTAATACTTTCATAAATCAGTTTAAGACTGAAGCTCACCTGTAACCTGAGTGCTTCTCTTTGGGTCATCTAAAAACAACATCAGGAATAATAATCTCCAAAAAACTTTGACCCAGACAGACTTAATAAAAGCTTCAATCTGTATCAATGCCCAGTCCTCAAAGTGCAAACAGCCTCACACATCCTGAAAACTCATAAAGCTCTGAACTGAACTGAACTCTGATTTCAGATGGCACGTCCAAGCGCTCAAGAAGTAACTCTGTCAATTAAACAGAATAATAGAAAAAGTAAAGTGTTATCAGGCGACTGGCAAGAATCTTTCAAGCTGCGACTCTAAATGTGTAAATGAAAGGCGGTCAGGCACTGCGGCAAACAGCTCGTGTAGCCGTGCTCTCTAATGAGATGAACAACGTGTTTGACAGTGATGGAGAATATCTGAAGATCAGTGACCGCCTGTCAGTGAAGGTACGAGGACATGACGGGAGTCATGAAGTCCTCTGAGAAGTCATGAAGCCCTCTGAGAAGTCATGAAGTCCTCTGAGAAGTCATGAAGTCCTCTGAGAAGTCATGAAGCCCTCTGAGAAGTCATGAAGCCCTCTGAGAAGTCATGAAGTCCTCTGAGAAGTCATGAAGTCCTCTGAGAAGTCATGAAGCCCTCTGAGAAGTCATGAAGTCCTCTGAGAAGTCATGAAGTCCTCTGAGAAGTCACTCCTGGAGTCGCCACAGCAGCCTCTGCTCCGAGTCTACAATCGTCTGCGGGGTTGAAGTCAGTTTTTGAAGGCTCCGGAGCGGCTGGCCCGACAGATGAAATCTTTCAGCAGGTTGCCGTCGATCTGCCAGAAAGCGGCCGTCTGGGTCACCTCGGTGAGGTGATTCACGCAGAACTTAAAGCAGAAATCTTCCAGGTCCTGAACGACAAACATGAGGAACAATCAGGACAGATAAATGTAACCTGTGACCTTGAAATACGCGTTGGAATTTTGAAGGAAAGAGTCAAAAATTTTGAGGGAAAAAGTCAGAATTTTGAAAAACTTGTTAAATTTTTGAAGGAAATAGTTTTGAGAGGAAAAAATGAATTTTGAAAAAAAAAACACTTAAAAATTTGAGGAAAAAGTGAAATTTGAGGGGAGAAAAGTCTTGAGCGAAAAAAGTGGAATTTTGAGAAAAAAGTTAAAATTTTGAAGGAAAAAGGCAGAATTTTGAAAAACTTGTTAAAAATTTGAGGGAAAAGTTAGAATTTTGAGGGGGGGGTGAGAAAAAAGTCAGAATTTTAAGAAAAAAGTTTTTTTTTAAATTATGGAAAAAAGTCCGAAATTTGAGAAAAAAGTTGGAATTTCGAGGGGGAAAAATCAGAATCTGGAAGGAAAAAAATTGAATTTTGAGAAAAAAAATTTTGAATTCTGAAGGAAATAGTCAGGAAAAAGATTTTTTTTTGTGGAAAACAGTCCGAAATCTGAGAAAAAAAGTCAGAATTTTAAGAAAAAAGTTTTTTAAAAAATTGTGGAAAAAAGTCAGAAATTTGAGAAAAAAGTTGGAATTTCGAGGGGGAAAAATCCGAATCTGGAAGGAAAAAAATTGAATTTTGAGAAAAAAAAAATTGAATTCTGAAGGAAATAGTCAGGAAAAAGATTTTTTTTGTGGAAAACAGTCTGAAATCTGAGAAAAAAGTTGGAATTTTGAAGGAAAGAGTCAAAAATTTTGAGGGAAAAAGGAAATAGTCAGAGTTTTGAGGAGAAAAAAATGAATTTTGAAAAAAAAAAAGTTTAAAAAATTTGAGGAAAAAGTCTGAAATTTGAGGGGAGAAAAGTCGGAATCTTGAGGGGAAAAAAGTTAAAATTTTGAAGGAAAAAGTCAGAATTTTGAAAAACTTGTTAAAAATTTGAGGGAAAAGTTAGAATTTTGAGGGGAAAAAGGTGGGGTTTTGAGAAAAAAAGTCATAATTTTAAGAAAAAAGTTTTTTTAAAAATTGTGGAAAAAAGTCAGAAATTTGAGAAAAAAGTTGGAATTTTGAGGAAAAAAGTTTTGAATTCTGAAGGAAATAGTCAGAAAAAATATTTTTTTTTTGTGGAAAACACCCTGAAATCTGAGAAAAGGTGAGAATTTTGAAGGGAAAAGTCCGAATTTTGAGAAGAAAAAAGTCTGGATTTTGAAATGTGAAGTGAACTCTTTACAGTGTTTTTGCGTCACGCAGACGGACCTCTGCATCGTAGCGCACAGCAGCAGACAGCAGCGAGAAGGCGTTGTCGACGGTGATTCCTCTCTTTATGATGTGCTGACACAGACGCTTCAGGTGGTTCTCACAATAAGACGTGGCCAGATCCAACAGCCCTGACAGAGCAGAGACAGGAACCCTGAGTTTTAACAGCTAACACACAGATGTATGTGTGTGTGTGTGTGTGTGTGTGTGTGTGTGTGTGTGTGTGTGTGTGTGTGTGTGTGTGTGTGTGTGTGTGTGTGTGGTCCTGACCAATAGCGTCCTCAGGTGGCAGCTCCACATAATCCGTGTAAAGGAACTCCAGGAAGGCTCGGTACACCGGGTAGGAGAACTGATCTATGTCGATCACCTGCTTCACGTCTTCGTTCCAGTGGGACTGAAACATGAACCTGAAGTGTTCACACCTGCAGCACAGACGTTTCGTTCAGATCGATTCTTCATGCTGAGCTTTCATCTGTGAGAACAAACCTCTGACCTGATTTTGAGGACAGCTTTGTGCACGTGGATATATTTGCCGTCCACGCAGAACTTGAGGTCCGCTGTCTCCGGGTTGTCAAACTCTTTCTTTAGAGACTGAGCCACGGTCAAGAAGTCATCATGCTCTGGAGGGAGAACACACACACACACACACACACACACACACACACACACACACACACACACACACACACACTTAAAGTCTGACATTATGAAACCTTTATCTTACTCTACGTCTCGCTCCGTCCTGACTGTAGCGGCAGTAAACAAAGCTCTTCCTTCACGCTCTCCAAACAAAGTCCACCTGTGGGTTTCCAGCCCAGGTACACACTCCTCAGACAGTGGCCTGGCTGAGGCTGAGCCCCGACAGCAGTCGTCACCCTTTATGCATCAGATCACATCACAGGCCTTCAAGAACAGACCTCCACACTAAACCTGGAGGCACACCAGCCTTTAACATTTAGAGCAGAGCTGGGTGTCTGTTCCTTGTTACTGGTATGAACCAGTATGAAACAGGACAGACGTTGATGACCGACAGTCGTGGCGGTCTCTCTGAACCTAAAGACGATTCTGAGAAGCTGGACGACACCGAGGGGTATTTATAGGAAGTCTAGACATCACGTGACTCTGATTTCATATCCTCGACTTGCACAGCGTGGAGATGACACGTCCAGGACTTCACAGAACCAGAGTTACCTACGTAACATCCACGATGACGCACTGACACATCACTCACCGATGGAAAGAAGCCTCCACATGACGGAGGGGGTGGCGAAGCATGCGAAGACGTCGTCGGTGCAGGCGTAGTGCGTGACGTGAGGCAGCATCAGAGACTGGCCCTTGCACTGGCCCCACATGTACACCTGACCACTCTGCGTCTTTGCAGCCGAGGTGTGTGTGGAGTGACAGGCAGCGATCTCCACCACCCTGACGACGACGAGGAAGAAGAAGGGAGGATGAAGCAGACGGTGAGAGGAAGGCCTGACGTCTCTGTGCTGCTTCATGTCACTCACCTCTCTTTCTCTGCCATGATCTGAACCGGGCTCAGCTGGTTGCTCTTGTTGCCGGTGCCCAGTTGTCCGTACGTGTTGGACCCCCAGGCGTAGAGCAAGCCCTCGTTTGTGAGCGCCAGGGAGTGAGCGTAGCCTGAGACGATCTGCAGAGAAACACGAGCTACAGGCTGAAACACGGCCAATGCAATGCAAATAAAAGAAGTCTGAATAAAAGTAAATAGCACGGAGATGATTGGCTGATAGATGCATAATCAAATATATTGATCAGTCGTCTGCAGAAGAAGACTCGTGCTGTACATGCATACATGTTTCATTTCTCTGCACAGTTTTAATTTTGGTGCAAAACTCTAACTTCTCTGCAAATGTTCGATATGCTCACACAGATTTTAATTTAAATTTATCTCAGGTTATTTTGAATGATTAAAGTTTTGCTTCTGGATTTCTGATTCAAAGCTCTGCTTACTTTTTAAATATGAGACTAAATAACAGTTTATTATTGATACGATGGATGAGATGAAATCTGAAAACCAGTTTGCTCCAGTTTTAACAAGGCAGACTGTGCTGAATAAAACCAGTTTGTGAAACTTTAAAAAAGTCAAAGTCGGAGAAACAAGTCAGAAGATCAGAGAGAGTTTGTTTCTAAGTTGGAAAGGTCACTTGCATTTGATTGTGATTGCATATTTATATGATGATATGAAAATCAACTCTGTTCAGTTGATTGCCAGTGTGACACACACACGTCAGTGAGTGTGTAGTCTCACACCTGTTGCACACACAAACCCTGCAGACCGGCGAGGCGACAGGGAGTGAGCTGGTTCCCGTTGTTTCCCAGACCGAGCTGTCCGTTCCCGTTGTAGCCCCAGCCGTACACCTGCAGAGACACGGGGAGGACGCGTGAGGAGCGCTGTGCTGCGTCTAGAGAAGATCAACTGTCTGTAGCTCACCTCTCCATTGTCCATCACCGCCAGAGACGAGGTCTGACCACAGGCGATGCCGACGGCCACTTTGCTCTGCAGGCAGCTGGACACTCTGCGGGGCGTCGGCTGGTTCGCTGTGGATCCGGAACCCACCTGACCACAGTTGTTGTAGCCCCACGCGTACACCTGCCACACAGGACGGATGTCTTTAGAGGATGGAGAGTTAAACACGCCTCCCACCAGCTGCCAGGCAACCAGCAGAGAGTCCAGAGGATGTAGAAAGTTACCTGGCCTGAAAAACAGATCAATCTTCTCAACTGACTATCGGAGTGTGTTTCACTTCAGGTCTGTATCAAACTGTAAATGAAAGGTTTGATGTTGTCAGGTCACAATCAATCAAATCTCAAGGACAGTCTTTGTTCAACTCGATCTAAGATTCACAAGAGAAGGGTTGTGAGCTGGAGTTCAAGTATCTCGATGGGAAAATGGAGCGTGAGATGGATCGGCAGGTTGGTGCGGCGTCTGCAGTCCTGCGGACGCTGTACCGGACTGTTGTGGTTCAGAGGGAGCTGAGCCTGAAAGCAAAGCTCTCCACCTTCAGGTCCATCTCAGTCCGACCCTCAGCTCAGCTCATGAACTTTGGGGACACAAGCAGGAGAAACGGGTTTCCTCCAGCGCGTGGCCGGCTCAGCCTTAGATTGGAAGCAGAGTAGAGCTGCTGCTCCTTCACATCGAGCTGGAGCCAGCTGGACGTCTTCCTTTGGAGGTTTTCCAGGCACGTCCAACTGGGACGAGACCCCGGGGCAGAGCCAGAACCCGCTGGATCCAGCCTGCACGCTACAGGAAGCTGACTATGTTTGAGGCACAAAGCTTTTCTTAAAGGCTGAGCTCAGTGTTCTAAGTACTGCTGAAAGCTGAATCACCTGCATCATTAGGAGGCTTTAAACGGGTTTCTGCAGTTACTCACTTCTCCCGAGTCAGTCAGAGCCATGGAGTGGTGAGAGCCGCAGGCCACCACCGTGACCTTCTTGTTGAGCAGGTTGGCGGACACGAGCATCGGAGCGACTCCTTGGTTGGTTGTCCCGTTCCCCAGCTGGCTGTAACCGTTATGGCCCCAGGCGAAGAGCTCTCCATCTGAAACACAGAAACATCAGTGACCCAGCAGAACCTTTGGGTCCAAACGTGAAGACGAGGGTTAGACGTTTGGTGACAGTTACCCGCTGTGGCCAGAAGGATGTGAGGTCCGCTGCCGTAGCTCAGGCTCACCACCTTCCTCCCGCTCAGGAGATCCAGCTTCTTGGGAACAATGGTGCTCTGGCTGTCCCCTGTTCCCAGGCAGTTACTGCAGTTCAAGCCAAACACATACACCTGAGCGTGGAGAGAACAGGTGACGTGGATCAGTGATAAGCTAAACCTCGCTCAGCAGAGTAGGTAACAGGTAACAGTGAAGGTAGAGAGGGCGAGGCCCCAGGTCTGATCTGTAGGACGATTGTCCTGAGCGTACGAGGTAACGTGTCTGTATGAGGACGTTCAAGACCCGGAGACTGCGTTAGAGATCGGACTTTAACGTGGCTGCTACAGGTCGACAGAGGAGCTCCATGATCCTGTATCCTCTCTACTATAATCAGTTATTAAATCAGTTACTGCTGACCATGAGCTTTACATGTTTGTGTGTCTCTCAAATTCTTTATAGTTGCAGCTGCAGTTCTTAGTTTTTGGCCACCAGGGGGCAGCAGGACAGGCTGCAAACACAACGTTGACATATTTTTACCTCGTAGGAGATCGATTCCCGCCAACACGTCCAGCAGACACGGAGCGTCATCGATGAGTAAATGTCATGTTTTCATTTTGCTCTGTGTGCTGTGGACGGTGAGTTTATAGGAAAGTTTCCATGGAAAGTTTGGTCCAGGTACAGAAATCACCTGTGCAGGTAGAGGGGGCGTGGCCTAAGCAGCCCTGCAGTAAGCAGTGTGCTATGTGCATGTGACTGAGGAAGAGCAGATATTCAAGTGGACCTGCAGGAAATCTGGTTGTTTCAGTCAAGATGATGATAAAATATATTTTCACCAACTGTATTTAACCCTCAATTTGGTAAATTCACAGTTTATTCCCATTAATTCCCATGGAAAGTTTCCCAGAATTTTGCAACCCTGATGAGCTTCTTTTTTTTTCTTTTTTTCAGCAGCCATTTTTACATGAAATAACAGAGTCAGGGTGCTGCTGTGGTGCATGTCGGCTTCCCATAAATTCCTTTAACTTAACTTCCATGGAAAGTTTCCAGTTTTGAAAATTTTCCAGAATTTTTGAACCCTAAGTAAAAGCCAAACAGGAGCTGTGGGAAAGAAGTGTGTGATCCTGTTTTAAACAGCAGCAGGTAACACCTCAAACTGTGACCTCTCACCTCGTCATCGTCGGTGATGTAGATCGCCTCGTTAGCAGACATCCCGAACACGCACGCTCTCCGTACGGCCGACAGCTCCTGGGGGCCCATCAGGCTGAACAGGGGCCACCTGGTCACATCCACCATGATGCTGCACTGCGAGTCTGTGGCCCGACGGAGGGCGGCGAGGGACGGGTCTCGGTCCAAAGGCATGGCAGAGAGGGGGCGGGGGGAGGGAGCCGGTGCTGCTGAGCACACACACACACACACACACACACACACACACACACACACACACACACACACACATTACAGAGAAGCCGGGTCATGTTGTGATCCGGGTCGGTCCACATTAAAGCTCCTTACAGTGAAACATTCCTGAGACTTAGAGACTTCACGTGTCGATTTGCTAACACAGTCAGAGGTCAGAGGTCACACAGCAGGAAGACTCCTGATACAGTCAAGACAGATCCACCTTAAAACACACAGATCCACCTTAAAACACACAGATGACTGTGAAGTTTGTGGGCACCTGACAGGTGTCTCAAACTAATGTTCTTTACATTTTTAGACATTTAATAAAAAATATTGATAATAATCATCGTCACACACTTTCAACCTGTGAACACTCGAGGAGATAATAATAAAAAATATATTAAATTGATTTATATATATTTAGGATAATAATGATTTAATATATTTAAGATATTAATTGATTTAATATATTAAAGAGCAAATGTAACGGGTGTGTGTTCGGGCATGAACCTACCCTCATCACAACACACAGGACTGTGAGGGCAGAGGGGCGGGGCTACAGAAGCAGAGGGGCGGGGCTACAGAAGCCCAGGAGGAACAAAAAGGGCAAAGTGCAGGAGGATCATTAACACTGTAAAATGTATAAAATAGTGGTAAATGAAGATAACACATAGAGATCAAATTCACAAATACTCAAAATAATCATACAATGATAAATAAAACTTACAAATACAAATTGAATATATGAACTAATAAAGTGCATTTCTAACTCTGTTACACAAACTTATGACTTATCTTTTTAATTTGTCTTTTACTTGAATTATTTAAATATATTTTCTGTTTATGTATTTTAATCTGTTACACCATTTTATTTATTTGTCTATTTCTAACCTTTATTTTTAGCTCTCTATATTTTATTGCGCTTTACTTTTATTCTTTTTATATATATACTTTATACTTTGACATTTGAATGAGTTTTACATTTTTAACTCCTTTATTTTATTTGATTTCTTCCTCTTGTTTTAATCATCTGAAGCTGTCTCCTCCTGCGGTCCCTGAAGTAAACTCAGCTGATGTCCTGAAGGTTCTGTCTCTGTCTCTGTCCATCAGTAAACTCACATGTCTCATTACTGCATGTCACTAACTAAACTTCTTCCCTGGAGTTTCTGTCAGATCAACTTTGAGACTTTGTGATATAAAAATAAAAATAAAATCTGATCTGAAGCTGATTTCCTCTGATCAGCTACATCAACAGAGTCTTTGAACTAGACTGACTCAGTGTGAGCTGAACGGGACGCAGCCTTAATTAGTGTCATTAGTAACAGCTGAAAGTGAACACACACACACACACACACACACACACACACACACACACACACACAGCCTTTAACAACAACAACAACGTCACACCTGGTACACAGACACGTCCGGTACTCCCACCTTTTCGACGTGTGCCCCGGTTCTGCTGTCGGTCACGGTCCCGGTCCCGGTCCCGGTCCCGGTTCGGTCACGGTCCCGGTTCTGGTGTCTGTCACGGTTCCGGTTCTGGTGTCGGTCACGGTCCCGGTTCTGGTGTCGGTCACGGTCCCGGTTCTGGTGTCTGTCGGTTCTGGCGTGTCTGTGTTTTCACAGCAGCTGTGACGTTTATTTCCGGAAGTGGAGACAGAGAGAGAAAAACAATGTCACGTGACCAAAAAGCCCAAAATAATCGACTGCAGATGGAGAGAACACACACACACACACACACACACACATATAACATAACACGGATCTACCACAACCTGCAGTTCCTCTAACGTCCACCTGAGGCTGGCTCCAGAAGTGAGTCAGTCTCCATAAGTCCCCATGTTTCACAGCAGAAATAAACATGTTTACAGCCTGGTACAAAAAACTGTTTTGGTCTCTGTAGCTAATTTCCCCGTTCATGACAACTGTACTGAGGGTGAATTTATATACAACTCACCTGTTCACATTATATTAAGGCTTAAAGTTATGCAGGGTTAAGAGCGTGGACGCTTTGATTGACAGGTGTGTATCAGTTGTCTTTGTCTTCTCTACACACACACACACACACACACACACACACACACACACACACACACACACACACACACACACACACACAGCAGCAACTATTTCACTGATTCTGGTGAAACTGGATCATATTTTATGGAGGAAATGTTTTCTGGTTTTCCCTCTGATGTCCTCCGGCTGCTCCGCCTCAACTCTCTGTGATTTACAGAGTTTATGATGGACAGTGAAGTAAACTGCTGACAGCTGTAGCTGCTGTTAGCTCATGTTAGCTCAGTCTGTTAGCTGCTGTTAGCTCAGTCTGTTAGCTGCTGTTAGCTCATGTTAGCGCAGTCTCTTAGCTGCTGTTAGCTCGTTAGCTCAGTCTGTTAGCTGCTGTTAGCTCAGTCTGTTAGCTGCTGTTAGCTCAGTCTGTTAGCTCATGTTAACTGCTGTTAGCTCATGTTAGCTCAGTCTGTTAGCTGCTGTTAGCTCAGTCTGTTAGCTGCTTTTAGCTCATGTTAGCTCAGTCCGTTAGCCGCTCTGAGCTCACCGGCAAGCTGACGAACTGAGTGTTTGTACCAACAGGCGTAATGGACGACCAGGTAGAAGAAGAGGAGGTAACCAGGCTCAGCAGCCTCTATGGACATAATGGCAGAGGAGAAGAGTGAAGAGGACTAGTCGCTGATTTCAGCCGCTGCTGGACTAGTCTCTGATATCAGCCGCTGCTGGACTAGTCTCTGATATCAGCCGCTGCTGGACTAGTCTCTGATATCAGCCGCTGCTGGACTAGTCTCTGATATCGGCCGCTGCTGGACTAGTCGCTGATATCGGCCGCTGCTGGACTAGTCTCTGATATCAGCCGCTGCTGGACTAGTCTCTGATATCGGCCGCTGCTGGACTAGTCGCTGATATCGGCCGCTGGACTAGTCGCTGATATCGGCCGCTGCTGGACTAGTCTCTGATATCAGCTGCTGCTGGACTAGTCTCTGATATCAGCCGCTGCTGGACTAGTCTCTGACATCAGCCGCTGCTGGACTAGTCGCTGATATCGGCCGCTGGACTAGTCGCTGATATCGGCCGCTGCTGGACTAGTCTCTGATATCAGCTGCTGCTGGACTAGTCTCTGATATCAGCCGCTGCTGGACTAGTCTCTGACATCAGCCGCTGCTGGACTAGTCGATGATATCAGCTGCTGGACTAGTCTCTGATATCAGCCGCTGCTGGACTAGTCGCTGATATCGGCCGCTGGACTAGTCGCTGATATCGGCCGCTGCTGGACTAGTCTCTGATATCAGCCGCTGCTGGACTAGTCGCTGATATCGGCCGCTGGACTAGTCGCTGATATCGGCCGCTGGACTAGTCGCTGATATCGGCCGCTGCTGGACTAGTCTCTGATATCAGCCGCTGCTGGACTAGTCTCTGATATCAGCCGCTGCTGGACTAGTCTCTGATATCAGCCGCTGCTGGACTAGTCGCTGACATCAGCCGCTGCTGGACTAGTCGCTGACATCAGCCGCTGCTGGACTAGTCTCTGACATCAGCCGCTGCTGGACTAGTCTCTGATATCAGCCGCTGCTGGACTAGTCGCTGACATCAGCCGCTGCTGGACTAGTCGCTGACATCAGCCGCTGCTGGACTAGTCTCTGATATCAGCCGCTGCTGGACTAGTCTCTGATATCAGCCGCTGCTGGACTAGTCTCTGATATCAGCCGCTGCTGGACTAGTCTCTGATATCAGCCGCTGCTGGACTAGTCTCTGATATCAGCCGCTGCTGGACTAGTCTCTGATATCAGCCGCTGCTGGGGACCTAATCTTTAATTTCCAGGAAAAACATGTGAGGCATGGATCATTGAGAGCAGAGTGTTTTTAATGTCTGCACAGGACCTTTAAGTTTCCATCAGGTACAGTGGGCGTGGCAGACGACACATGACCAGATCAGGTTCTGCTCAGAGCTCAGGTGACTGAACGTTCTTCATCTCTCTGAGGCCTTCTTCACTTTTACACCAGTCAATACGAGCACACGGTAAACCTGGGGATGTGATCGGGTGGCGTTAATGTCGCTGACGGTACACACACACACACCTTGGTTGGTTACACAATGAGCCGTTTGGAAGTGTGTGTGTGATGAAGAGTGTGACGTGCTGCTGACAGACCTCACCTGTGACGTGCCACAGAAGAACAACGACAGAGTTTGACCTGACCTGACGGTCGAGTTGCTCTTACCCGCGGTGGAGGAGGAGGAAACAACTTAAATCTGACTTTACTGAATGTGTGAATCACAACACGGGAGGATCCAACGGCTAAACAGCAAGTTTATTTTGGTTAGGATCAGAAACACAGATCATGTCCTGAGGGTGAGATGATGAGATCCGAAACAACGACCCCCTGACTGAAACATGGCGATGATGGTGTCGTGGTGTGATGGAGGGTGGAGGTGATGAATGGGAGAAATGGTGTTTTACAATGTGAGTAAAGGTCGGAGGGGGAGCAGGCAGAGAGCAGCATTGACCGTTCCCATGGCAACAACAACAACAGCGAGGAGGACGAGGACGGAGACTCGCTCACGTCCACTCCCCGTTTCCCAAAAAAAAAAAGAAAAAAAAAAGAGTTGCTCAGAGATTTTTCTTTTCGCTTCAATAAAACCCAGTTTTAGTTGAAATGAAAAACAAAAGGCACAATGATTTTTCAACTCATCCTTGTCTTTAATATGCACAAGAGTTGAAAGCATCAATGAGCCACCTTAAAGAGAGGAATTCAATCTAAAATTTATAAAAAGATATAAACAATCAGAGGCCAAAACGCTGTCTGTTGCTTTTCTCCTGTTTTATTTTGTTTTTTTTTTATTATTATTTAAAACAACTTTTTCAGTAGCAAGTAAAAATCTTGCAGCAAACATAAGCTTGTATCCAATTTGGATACAAGGCAACGAAATTGTAAATCTTTAAAGTGGCTCGGTCTAAGTCTGCTAGTTCATGACTGTACACCCTCTCTACAAGTTTTTTTTTTTTGTTCAGTAATAAACAGCTAGTCCCAAAAACAAGCCTGGGCTGCTCGGGACAACCCCACCCGAATATTTAAAACCCCCACCCGTCCCCACTCTCAGTAGTTAGCAGCCAACCAGAGGATCATCAGAACGTCTTCGCGACCAGGGGTCAGGGTCGGGTCGGACCCGAAAACCTGCACGCCAGCTGGGAGATAAATGGGACGGAGCCCGTCACCACTAACGAAGAGAGAGAGAGAAAACAGCCGGTTCCAATTCATATCAGCATCACAATACATACGCAAGTCAGAAATTAAAAACGATAAAACAAAGAAATATTGCTTCAACAAAAACAGAAACCCTCCCCAGCCATCTTTGACAGTAAAGTTATCGTCCATCCAACGACTGTCAGCTGCAGCAGCTTTGTACAGGCTTTATGTAAATATATTCATATATTCATTAGACGGCGAGGAGAGGCACACGTCACATTTCACTTTGTTTTGTTTGTACAATTATTCAAATCGAGTGATGACACGTGACCTCTTCATCAGAAAGAAGTTAAGCACTGTTGTGAAGGCAGCAGGACCTGAACTCGGGTTCTATGTGAGTCTAGTCTTCGATGAGTAAAGGTCCCCCCCTCCTCTCTGCAGGCGGACATCGAGGCGCCTCGACATCAGACGCCTCGACATCAGACGCCTCGACATCAGACGCCTCGACATCAGACGCCTCGACATCAGACGTGTGCATAAGACTGAAGGAAAAATAAAAAGGAGACGTATGGAAGCTCTGCAGAAGCTGAAACATGAACCTCAAACATCGGCTTTGAAGAGAGAGAATTTAAAAAGAATTAAAATTAATTTGAGCGACTCGGGTCGATTTCTTTTTTTTGTTTTGTTTCACATTTCGGGATGTGACCGAGCTCCTGCTGCTGCGGTGATGGATGTCCTGTAAGAGGCGGAGATGAAACGCTACAGCTGACGTGTTTCCTCTTCTCTTGAAAGTCTCTGCGCCTCCTCCTCCTCCTCCTCCTCCTCCTCCTCCGTCGCCTCCTCCACAAAAACTAAAGAACACAAAGTGTCGCCGCACTGCTCGATCAGAAGCAGCTCGGCAGGAGAAAAAATAAAAAGGAAAGAAAATTATGGCATTTTCTTCACATTGATGATTTTCTTTCGGGTTTTTTTTAAAAGTCTGATAATTCAACAGAAGTCGAGTTTAAAAGAAAAGTGACGTCATTGAGTCCAGAAGTCCCGTCGGTCAGTTTGCCACGGAGTCTCACTCCTCCACCTTCATCTCCACCTCCCGGGACGCTCTCCTCTCCTGGGAGGGCAGCAGGGGGGTCCGTGGTTAATCATGGCTTAGCTCTGGGATTAACTCTTTAAACTTGGTGTGTGTGTGTGAGAGAGGGTTTGTCATCCGTGTGACTAAGTGTGTGTGTTGTTAGTGTGTGTGTGTGAAAACACCAGAGGACAGTCCGGGGGAGGGAAAGCACAAAAAGAAAACCACAAAAACAAACAGCAGTATTTTCTTCCCCGTGAGTGATATGATGGCGTCTAACAGAAGTATGCACACAAATCCTAAGTGTCAAAAAGTGTGTGTGTGTGTGTGTGTGTGACTGTAAATGTGCTTGTGTGTTCCGTCTTCATGAAGACTCGACATTTGGCAAATGAAATCTTGCCGCGAAGGCGTTTTTCTTCCTTCTGCTTTTTATTTCTCGTGATATTTAGAAGCACTGGCAGAGAGAGAGACGACCGGCAACCCTCCTGACGCAGGTTGCCGAGATGTGTTGATGTGTTGCCGCCCTGCTGAATGACCCAGGTTGCCCGTGTTGCCGGTGTGAAGGACGACCGTTTGAAAAGAAGAAAGAGAAGAAACAAAAACCTCTCCCCCCGTAGTGCAGAGGCGGGGAGGCGGGTAAATCCTTCAGTGGTGAGTTTCCATGTTTTGAAGTGATACTAAGTAAATCCTTCGGTGCCAGGTTGCCAGGTTGGAGGAGAGATGGATGAAGATCTGAGGGGGATTACAGAGTACCCGTGCAGCTGGGTGAACAAACCATCCCGGTCTTTCAGAAATCAAACTCCTTCGTCTGCATGTTGGAAGCTGGGTCAAAGTTAAAGGTCCCGCTTTGGGTGGTGTCGGGGATCAACCTGGGGTCTTCATCGATCTGAAAGAGGAGAGAGAGTGTGTGAGGTCACAGCGGAGGAAGTTCAGACCGACGAACACGACACATCCAAACAGTCCCGGAGACATCGAGAGGAAGACTGAACCAAGGTTTGGAGTGAAAGTGGAAAAATTAAGAAGTTTGACATTTAAAACGGATTAAGTTTAAGAATGTTGGATTAAAAAAGTAAAAATGGAGACAGACAGTGCTGATCGATGCTCATCATCAATAAACGTGGAGGATTTTCTCTAAGCCCAAACTTTTTTCGGTGCGGGCCACATCAACTTATCTTTCTGTGATTCAGTCTATAACTGAACTGATTTCAGTCCCACCAGGATTTCGTGGCCTTTTTTTAATTAGGTGCGGCCTAAAATCCCTGATGTTGCATCAGGTTTTCAAAAAAATTGCAGTGAAAGTTGCTTTTTACATTTTTGTGGCGGGAGGAAGTGAAAGTTGCGATAAGTTGCGATTCGACAGTCGCGAAGAGGGCGCAGCGAGCACTAGGTCCACGGCCCCGGGAAGTGGCGAGGTCCGGGCAGGAGGGCGCTGTGAAGCTCGCGGCCGGAGCCGTGAGCCACCTTCACCCCTGAGCTTTTCCAAGCCGACCCTGAGCCGGTCGTGGTGCACAGCCGGAGTTTTGAAAAACAGGCCATGTTTAGAGGGATTGTTTGGGATCGTTAAGTCGGCCACTCCAATTGTTTAGGCGGGCCGGATGTGGCCTGCGGGCCGTAGTTTGGAGACCCCTGATCTCATATCTGTCAGTTCTCAGGTTAAAACTGTTCCGAGTCAAACTTCAGTGGGAAAAATCTGATTTGTTTCTTCGTCACACTGACAGACAGCAGCATTAAATGAGGTGTTGGGGTTTGTAGTCCTCAAGAAATGTTCAATGTCACTGATGTGGTGCTGAACTCAGGCTCAGTGTTGATGAAGTACAGGATATATTTACACGCTCAGGACAATTCAAACTCTTCTCTTCTGTTGTTCCCCGTTGGTGGAACGTCCCTCTCTACCTTCACAAACCGCCTGAAGACTCTACCAACAGCTGGACATGATACAACTGCACTAACACGTCCTCGTCACGCCGTACACTGACTGATCTTATGTTGTTCTTTTGTTTCTACATGGAAATAAAAAGAATAATTCACTCACATCATCTCCTGAAAAGTACTGATCAATAATCTCAAAGGCGAGTTTGTAGATGTCCTCGTTCTCGTGCTGCTGCAGGTTTTCTATCTTCTCCAAGCCTGAAAGGTAAAAGACAAAGACATGATGAGATTATTATTATAATAATTATTATAATTAACAACACGTCGGATCCAGCAGACTGAGGCGTGACGCACCTCCACACTCCTCTATGATCTCGGCGATGGTGCTGGCTTCGTCTCCCGCCATGATGAGGATGTTCTTCAGGCCGTCCAGGACGACCTGCACCACCTGGGAGTCCTTCACCGACAGCAGGTTACAGAACGGGGGGATGACGTTCTGCTCCACCAGGAACTCCACCTACACGAACCCACACACACACCACATCCATACTTGATTACAGCACAGGCACATGGTTAACAAGGCGTGGTAATGTCACCGCTTCGTATGCAAGAACAAGTCCGCCGCTCCGTGAAGCGCTGAGGCAAACGTCGGATCGTCGGGAGGCGCGGCGACAGATTTGGAGCTCACCTGGTCTTTTCTGCCGCTGATGGTGAGGTTGCTGATGGCCCATGCTGCCTCCTTCTGAGTGCCAAAGTCGCCCTGTGGAGACACAGGCTGTCAGTGACACGCACAGATCGAAGCCAGCGTTCATTTATCCGCGCTCGTGTCGCCTCTCTGCCTCCAACACAAACCATCAACGTCCGACATTTTTCTGTCCCGTCTGCTGAGAAACTGGAGGATGCTGAGCTGAGGGAATATTTTTTATAGCTCTTCCATCGTGCACAAACCTTAGCCAGTTGGTGGATGATCATAGGAATGAGCCCGGCGTCGATCACAGCTTGGACCTGCTGCTGGTTCCCAGCTGTGATGTTGGACAGGAACCAGACCGCTTCCTGCAAACACACGCAATCCCAAATGGTCAAAACCGGCACACACACACACACACGGATATTTCCACATTTGTCTTCCACTACATTACTCCTTCCTCATCTGGCTGGTAAACAGGAAATAACTCAGACGAATTACACTCATCATCAGTATTCAGCCTCATGGTGAACGTCCACGAACGCCGAGCAGAGGCTGATTTCACTACACGAAAACAAAATGCTGCTCCTGACAGATCAGCTTTTAGATGCACTGCTGCTTCTAACCGGTCCTGTTACCTTGTTGATCTTTTCTTTAGGGTGTGTGAGCAGGTTGGGGAAGTGCGAGAGGACGTCACAGTTGAGGACCACCTGCGTCTGCTCGTCCGTCCCCGTCACGATGTTGCCCACTGCCCTCAGAGCTGCCGTCTGTCGAGTTCAAACACCAAGATCCATTAAAAAACAAAATCCATTCTCATGAATTCATTTTGAATCTTCACGTGTTCCCACCTGAACTTTGACCTCCTGGTGGCTGAGGAGAGGCACAAGAAATGGAACGACACCGGAATCGATGACCATCTGGATCTGCTCGTTGCCCCCGTCCGTCAGGTAGGACAGCGCCCACACTGTGTCTACGAGGATCTGAACACACGGGACGCGTTAAAACCTCGTCAAGTCTAACGTGCTGGGATGTTTCGGTAAATACCAAACGACGGGGATACTTACATTGATATCGGTGTGATATATTAGCACGCAGAGGGCGGGCAGAATCTGTGGAGAAAGAGAAGCGAGACGTGAGGAAGCGAAAAGACACGAGTGGCTGTCGACGGCAGCAGGGGAGCTTTAGAGTCCGACGTAAGCTACCGGAGAGAAGCTGCAAAAACTCTGACTCAGCCTGCAGTGAAACACTCCCATCTGTCTGACACACACACACACACCTCCTGCACGGTCTCCATGGGCGGCGGGGGATCCTTGTTGCGGCAGAGGTTGACGATGACCCAGGTGACGTTGCGGAGGAAGGTGATGGGGATCGACGGGTTGATGAAAGAAAGCAGGGGCTTGACCACGCCCAGGGAGATGACGTAATCCCTGCACTGAGGACCATCACCTGGGCAGGTAAGAGAGGGCGGAGGTCAACAAAGGTATGCACACACACACACACACACACACACACACGCACACACACGCACACACACGAAGAGGAGAAGCACTCACCTATAATGTTTCCTAAAGCCCATACTGCCTGTTCACAGACGTTCTGGTGAGGAGAGTGTAGCAGTCGCAGGAAGAGGGGCACTGCATCTGCACACACACACAGACACACACAGACACACACAGACACACACAGACACACACACACGACAAAGTTTATTCCAACAAACCAACGCACGCTCTGATGTTTTAACATTTTGTCTTCTCAGCACTGTGGACATGTCCTGACAGCGTTTGATCGACGTCTCGTCTTCGTTTTGTTGGAGCCTCTTTGGGCGGAAACAAAACTCGACTCATTTCTCAGTTAGAAGAAAAGTCAGTTCTCCACCCAAACATCCACCTGAAGAACTGTAAACACCGGAGTGAACGTCTCCATCCGTGAGCTCACCACAGATGGAGTGAAGAACAATCCAAACATGAGCTACTGAGATGAATCACTTCGATGTTTAAACACACTGATCAGATAAAACAATTTAAAGCATATCAAACTCGTCGATCACTCAAAAGTTATTGCAAAATAAGATTTGCATTCCCTGAAGTCTCTTAACGTCAGCGCCCATGATTTAGATAAAATGTGACAAACAGGCTCGAAATCTGAGGAAGAGATGTTTAGATCAGGAGAACCACTCGCTGTTCAGGATTCAGACACTCAAAGTTCTGACCCGGCATCATGGCTTGTACTGAACTGGTTTCTGTCCGAACAGTGAGAATATTTTCTGAGGTGGTACGTGGTGTTTTTGAAGCTCTGCAGAGTTCAGCACCTTCAGCCGAGGCTGAGACAGATTCTGTCAAAGCTGGAAGTCAGATCAATAATTAAAAGTTCAGTTTGATGTCATGTTTCATCTTCTTCAACTCGTGGAGTCTCTGTAACAGCCGAGGAATGCTGACGATGGTTTCCAAAATAAGAGCGCGCTGTTATCTAATAAAAATATAATAAGAATTTTAAAAACCTGGCTGCCTCATTCAGTGAAACAAACAAACAGACGAGCTCATCAAAGCTGCAGACAAACACAAACACAGACAGACGCGGGCTGGACTTACTGGATTTAACCACAGCCTGAGTCTGTGCGGACGTCCCGGAGGCGATGTTGGTCAGAGCCCAGGCGGCCTCGAACTGCAGAGAGGGGCTGTGGGACGGAGAGGACAGAGTTAGAGACGGCGTGAGCACGTTGCAGATAAAAACAGCTGACTCAGGATCAGTGGTCGACGTTCACTGCATCAGTTTTTAAAAATCGATGCAACACAAACTATCAGAAGTGGCACAGCTGCGAGCGAAGCTCACACCACCCACCAGCCAAATGCTGGCGAGCGGCGCTCGGTCTGTCTGCCCGGCGAGCGCCAGCTCCCGCTCGCTTCTTTGAGGACGTGAAACAGGAAGCCGGGTGCGGCGGCGGCGCTCTTTGTGATGCAACGGTGGAGCGAACACTTTAATTTAAATATCACACGTTCGTTCACATATTGAAGCTTTACGTCGGCTGCTGTC
The DNA here is from genome assembly GCA_004119915.2 of Collichthys lucidus. Classification (NCBI taxonomy): domain Eukaryota; kingdom Metazoa; phylum Chordata; class Actinopteri; family Sciaenidae; genus Collichthys; species Collichthys lucidus. The sequence continues at coordinate 3,690,424 of CM014079.1, forward strand.
GTTCGGCTTCCTGCCGCGACGCCATGGCAACACCGTGGACGGTTACACACGCCGCACTTGCGAATACAATCCGTATTCCCGGCGTTAAAATGTGACGCCATCCTGCCGCTGGTTGCCATGGTAACACTCTCACAACTTCTTCTACCTCCCCTCCCCTAACTATTCAACTATTCCTGCTCCCCCTTCTCCTGTTGGTGAACACAAGGTCCTGGGAATTGGGGAGCTGCGAGGGACAGGAATGTGGTTATATTTGGCTTGGCTCGGACTGAGAGGTCCAGCCAACTGCACCACACACACACACACGCACGCACGCACGCACGCACGCACGCACGCACGCACGCACGCACGCACGCACGCACGCACGCACGCACGCACGCACGCACGCACGCACGCGCGCGCGCGCAAGCAATCACAGAAGTCCCAACAACGAGAACACGGAGTTCAGAGCGACACAGAAGACAAACACACTCACTTGTCGTCCCTCTCCAGACATTTGACTAAGATGGGCAGGATGCCGGACTTTATCAAGTCGTCGATGGGAGGGTTTCTGTCGCTGGAGAGCAGTTTTCTGACAAAGAGAAAGAAAAACTCAGCTACTACACACCATACACGACAAACAGCTGGTGTGTGTGTGTGTGTGTGTGTCTCACCTGGCTGCCTGCACAGCACTGAGCTGGATGACTGCGTTGTCACTGGTCGCGTTCTGTGAGGACATAAAGAGACGTTAGCACGCGGCGCCGGGACAGTTTCAGGTGTGACGGACGCTTCAGTGAAGTGAACTCACCTGTAAGATGGCATCGAGCGTGACGTTCTGCTGCAGAGACAGAAACACACACGTCATCATTAGCGTCATGATTTTAATCGGTAACTTTTATTTATTCATCTGGTCTTTTTATATATTTTAACATTTATTTTTGACCATCTACATATTTTATTAGACTTCATCCTATTTTATCCAAATATTTAAACATTTTAAAGGGTTTTTATATTTATTTCATTAAATATTCTATTTTTAACCAGTTTTATTTTACGTTTTTTTTTATTATTATTTAATTTTTAATCCATTTTATACTTTAAAGGGTTTTATTGAGATTTTATTATTTATTCATCTTTTGCCTCCTCAGTCTATGTTAAGCTCTTTTTAATTTCATTTATTCAAAGTTAGTTGAATTTTTTTATTCTTTTAATATTTATAATTTTATTTTTATTTTATTTTTATTTATTTAGAATGTTTTCTTTTTTTTATTTTTTTATTATACATTGATGGGTTTTATTGGCATTTTATTTATTTTTATTTATTTTAATACATTAATATTTCATTATTCGACTATTGTACATTTTCTTCATCTTCATCATTCCTTCAGTGATGAGACGTTCATGATGCTGCTGCTACATTTAGTTTGTATGAGAAGTGACACACTAATAAAGTGACTGACTGATTGATTTGATTAATTCAGTGTGTGTGAGGTTTCAGATATTTTTGCAGCATAACAAACTAAAACCAACAAACTGCTGCTTCCATCTCATCTGTGTGTTTACTTGTTGTGAACAGCTCGCTGTATCCGGCTCTCTGAACATTTGCAATGCAGATCTGTGATGCAAAGCGCTCGGCTCGGAGGAAACTACGACGAGCTGCGCCCTCTCTTTGCTCTTCGTGAAGAAGAAGAATACAGCGTGGAAGTCCCGTCCCACTTCCAGCCTCTCTCGTTTCAGTGTTAAGTGGTGTTCTGGATTTCTGTCAGCATTGTAAGACGAGCTCAACAATAAACCTTTAACAGGCGACGGAGGCAGCCGCTCCCGTGAGGACGCAGAGCCGACCAACAGGTGACGCATCACTACGTCAACGCTGACGATAAAGCACGCCCTCGGACGGACGCGGTCCGTTCTCAGCGACGCAGAATATCACATCATGAGGAAACTCTTTCAATCAGTGCTCAAAGCGAGAAAAATCTGTTTGAATTATGTTTCAATAAACGTCCTCGCTTCACGGCACCGACACGTTTTACGATCAACGTTCGTGAAATCTGCACGGACAGAAAGTTAAAAACAAACTCACCTCGTCCACCATCGAGCAGCTGTTATGGAGCCCCAGAACACACAACACAATCACCTTCACCATGCTGAGTTTATCACGCGGTTCTAGACTTGTTGAATTTAGAAAAACGAGGAAATCTTGAACATCAGCAACGCCATGGCAACCGAGGAGGAACGTGTCACATGACTGAAAGCTCCAGAACAGCTGCTCTGTGGTCAGAACATGCAACACACACACACACACACACACACACACACACACACACACACTTACTCCCTTGAAGTCTGAGTCGACGTCAGAGTCCTCCAGACTCTCCTCCTGCGGGACGTTTCTCTTCTTCAGTAGATGTTCGTCTCGTTTGTTCTGAAAAGAAAAAAAGACAAAAGGCGTGAGAGGAGGATCTCGAAGCGTTCATGAATCCTTGAAGAAACCGTGAATCGAGGCCCAACACCGAAAACTGACTCACAGACGTTCACCGCTTCTCAAGCTGTGGCACGAGGGCCACCGGAGGGACGCGACCATGAATCTCTGAAATGATTTTAAAACATATCGAATCATCTACAGTTTGAATTCAAAGAAATCAAGACTCCAACTCCAACGGCTGTGGCTCAGGAGGTAGAGCGGGGTCGGCCACCAATCAGATGATCGGTGGTTCGATCCTCGGCTCCTCCCGTCTGCATGTTGAAGCCTAAAAAGCATCAGCTACATGACTAAATGTAAGATAGCGCTAGAATGATCTTAGACGTCGCCACGTTCATTTCACATAACGCGTACAAACATCCAGTTAGTCGATGAATTAAAATGTAATGTGCAGACAGTCAGAGGGCAAAATTAAAGTTTTAAAAACTCTGTAATCAAGAGTCCAAACAGGAAATATGATGCCGATCATAAGGACCACACAATCACCAATTAAACTCGGTTTTAATAGGAATGCACCTGCCCCAGGTGTGAACAGTGTCGGCCTACGTCTGTCCAAGTAGTCCTACTTAAACGTTTACGACATGTCCAGTATATATAAATCCTTTTTTTGATTTATTGTTCTTCTAAATATGTAAATGCGCCACGTAGTTCAAACCGTTTCCCTCCTGGCTGTTAAAGTTTGTGCACAGGAAGTTTTATTTTGAAATCTGACTGGGTTCTCTATGCCGGACTTCCTGTCCGCTCGAGCTGCTCGCGGCATATTCTCGGCGGAGACCCGCTTCTTGCTTGTGCTTGTGAACCGGACTGCGGCAGCTCCGGTCGGGGTTTGAAACATCGACTAGGACGTCACATCACGGCGCCCGGTGGACTTTATCCGCCTGCAGGTCCAGAAACCAAACACACACACACTCATCTTTGAAGGACACTGAACCTTAACCCTACACACAGTGTGTAACATGACAGACACACACACAGAGTTACACACACACACCAGTTCCAGGGCATGTGAGTCAGTGGTAGGAGGAGATTCCCTTGCCCTACATTCCCGTGCATCATGCTGATGTGCGTCACTGATGACTAATCAGCCGGTGCAGCAGCGCCTCTCGCTGCTCTGATCCAGCTGAAAGGAATGTGCTAGACTTAAGAACACCTCAGCACTCCAGAGCGGTGACGTTCTGTGTTTCAACACCCGGGCTTGGGCCAGTGTTCTCCAAACCTCTGACGGCTCTGATCAGAACTTCGTCATGTTTCTTATCCTGCAGCGTAAAAACTTCAGCCAGACTCAGATTCAGAAGCTGCTTCATGAAATAAACAAAGTCAGGACAGGACAGGTCGAGTCTCAGAGTTCAGACCGGTGTGAGTGTCTGATTGACGTCGGGCTGCGTTTTTTTTTCTCCACCGTGGGTCTCTGTGTTCTCACTGTAGTGCCAGATCCTTTCTCGACACAACTCTGAACCGATCCATCCATGTGTTACCAATCAGACTCCAGCTGTGTGTGTGCGCGAGAATAAACCTTAAACATCAGCACAATAACTGTGATCAGCTGTCAAACTGCCTTCAGATATTACCGATAAGTTTAATTGAGGCTTTCTCGGTCTGAGGACGCTGTTGTTCAAACCCTTTGTGAAACCGTTTGGACACCCCTGCTGTAGATGATCTCACGTGACGTCAACGCTACAACTCTGGACTGGGATCTAGCCGAGCCGAGCAGCGTCCTGGTGATGCCGTCGAAGCCTCGGCTCTCTCTCACTCTCGTGATTTAAACACACCGAAATTATAATATCATCAAACGTGAGCAACAGAAAAAACAAACGCACACAGACTCCAGGCCAAACACACACAACCTCAGAGACACAAAATCCAGTTTACAGTTACTCTAACATTACGACACAAGTCCATCAAACCACAGCGATGCAGAGAATGGAGCATGATCTGTGGAACATGGTGTTGATTTATGGCGGTGAGGTCACTGCTGACGGCAGCAGGATGAACGCATCAGATCAAACTGCATCACGTCTCTCTGGACAACGCAACGCCAGCACGATTTAAAACCACTGACAACACAAAGAATGGACGGCGTGAGCGTGACGTCACAACACCGCCTCAGGAAGCTACCAACACACAGCTCTGACTGTGAGACGCGGATGCCGTTTTCCTCGTCGGTTGTAGAGTCGGTACGTTGCCAAAAAACACTACTAGCACATTACTGCTGTGTGGGCTGAAGTGTGGGATGTTTCTATCTTCTCGGATTCAAGAGGGACGCTCGTTTGTGCTCAGCGTTACCGCCGTGAATCCATCAGATCCGTCGGATCGTGCAGCACGGACCGGAAGCTGGTGAAGTAAATAGAGCTGCGCTCGTCTTCAATCTGGAAACCTGCGAGTCCAGAGGGGAGCGGGCGGGAGAAGACGACTCTTTGTACAGGTTTATATTTTGAATTTGGACTGCAGTGCCCGTTTTAACCACTAGCTGTCAGTGTTCATGTTACACACAGCTCCTTTAAGCACACACACCAACAACTTACCGTAAACACTCTGCTAACTCCGCTCAGAGCTGACAGTATCGTAGCAAACACGCGTCGAAGGTTACACCAGACCAGCCACAGATAAAACTCACAATTACTCCATAAATCGGGGTGTGTGGAGGTTTACACAACGACACCAATGACAAACTCTCAGTCAGTTACAAGAGACAGAGTCACAGCGTGTCTGAATCTTCTTTAACACGTCTGTGTGTGTGTGTGTGTGTGTGTGTGTGTTTTCTCACCTTTCTCAACTCGACCGTCACCTCATTTCGATGTCTTCTCATAGTCTGTAACAAAGACACAAAAACAAAGACAGTGAATGAGTGGGACTGTTTGACATTCAGCCGTTTTGCTGCAGCGAAGAACGCACGCTGCAGCGCTCGACGTGGATCACAGAGCGAGTTTATGAATCACAGAACACAGCCTTAAAAAACATTTTAATGACAAACTTCAACAGCATCAGTCAATTCAGAGCTCCGGATCCTAAAAACAGAAACCAGCAGCAGCAGCGCTCTGTGAGGCGACTCGGACGCAGCTTAAGTGTTAAAAATATCGGGCTGGATTTCTGCGTCTGTCGGGTTTCTAGTTCATCCCGAACGGTTTGAGATGGACGAAGATCTTGTGACTGTTTGAAGAGGTTCATGTTGCCTTCCTAAATAGCCTCTTGCGTAATCTGGGACAGTCATAACTCAGGAGGCTGCGGAGCCCGAGAGGTGTCTCCCAAACCACTGCAAACACAACAACAATAACACGCAAGAGCACAATATGAGAGCGCGGCTGGTCCTGAAACAAAGACGACAACATTCGTCTGTAGCAAAGACGAGGATCCACGACCTGCATGCTGCTCCTAACGATGAAGAGCAAACGTTCATGCCCGACCTGAATAAACAAATAAATAAACAGATAAATAAAAAAACGCTGATGTCGGTCTGAGTCATCCGTTCAGCAAAACTCCAAAATCACGCAGAGGTCAGACGTCCAGGGCGCCTGAAATAGAATCGGATCAGGTCGCTGTCTGTCAGAGTAGCCATGTGCTCGTCACACAGGAGTCAAAACAAGCAGCTGTGTGTGTGTTTGAGCAGCTCACACACACACACACACATATGATGTATATGACAACCTGAATCTATTTGTGACATCGTCCGCTTGTCTCACACACACACACACACACACACACACACACACACACACACACAGGCCTCTGCCAAATGGTTTGGTCATCATGTCAATGAGCGTTTACAGACAGATGCTGTCACACAGATTTATAATTAGACCTGGTAGTTAGTTAGTGGATGATGCTGCAACACACACACACACACACACACACACACACACACACACACACACACACACACACACACACACAGCAGGTTGGGTGGTGTTTTCCAGAACATGAAGCTTTACAGTTCATACAGCTGTGTGTCACTGTGTGTGTGTGTGTGTGTGTGTGTAGCGGTCATCGCATCGCTCCACACCCGGCCTCCATCAACTCTCTGCCGGCCCTTAAAAGCTAAGCTCACCCGCTAACAAGGAGGGGCAACACCTGGTTTAAAAAAACCTGCATGAAACCTGCCCTGCAGCAGCTTCACCTGTGCGTGACGTCCTCCAGGTGAAGCTGCTGGTGTCCGTTTTAAAGTCACAGGCGGACAAATGTCAGATTCTGGTCGCCGGGTCAAGGCCCTGGCCTCATCCTCGGCTTTGCGTACCGGTGTCCATCCGACTAGCTGGTTAACGTTAGCGCTCTTAATTCTCCGATGTTCCCTCATGTTTACACACATTCACGACTAAATATGAATAAGTTAATAAGGAGGACGCTTGTGTTGACGTGTTGAATATAAATAAAGTCGGTTAATTACGGGAGAAATCCGCCGTTATCAAGATTAGGCCAAGCTAAGCTAAGCTAAGCTAAGCTAGGATAAGCTAGGCTAAGCTGGGTGCCGGGCTCCCCCCTCCAGCGAGGCCCGCAAAGTGTGTCGTTTTTCGGCGTCAGACTAACGTGTCTCCCACCGCATTCACGTGTCAGCTCACCTCGACATCACGTCCTTTGTTTTTAAAGCTCTTGATGCGGTGGTTCTCCAAGCCGGCGTTTTCTGCCATGGCTGTACGTGAAGGGGGTTTGTGCTGTTACTCCTCCGGGTGTTAGAGACGAGGCACGGCAGCTCCCTGTGCTGTGCTGTGCTGCTGCTGCTGGGAGAGGAGGAGGAGGAGGAGGAGGAGAGGAGGAGGAGGAGGACGTAACACAACGCAGAGTGAGGGGAGGAGTTAACGCATACCTCCCGCATGGGCTGCCCTGGTTTCCACGGCTCTTCCTCCTCCACGCAGCAATAATAAATTCAGCTCAGAGCCGTGCAGGGCCGGTCCTACCTGTGCGGGGCCGGTCCTAGCAGGGCCCCCCTACAGGGAGGAGAAGTAAGGACAATTCCAAGGGCCCACAACTGACAGGGCCCCCCCAAAAATAGGCAAACACCAATATAAAATGATTAAACCAAATTTTGTCATGGGGCCCAAAGTTCCTGGCGGCGCCCCTGCCAAGCCGTGCAGGGCCGGACCGGGCCGTGCAGGGGGGGGGGGGCTATTCTGTCAAACTATGATTCCCCTTGTTTAGATTAGATATTATTATTCATCATCACCACGGGGAAATGTACTTGTTACAGCAGCAGAGGAAAGTGTAGCACACACTACAGAAGTAGAACAAAGTAGAAAAAAACAAAAACTGAAAAAAAAGACAGAAATATCTGTTGTTGTATAATATTATTATTATACTGTTATTATTCTTATTATATACTTTTATACTGCAGGCGTGTCCAGGCGTTTTTTAAAAGAGGGACAGATTTGACAATGTGAAGATGCCCGGGGGCCAGTACAAATATTTTTATGTCGCTGATTTCATCGCTCTTGTTTCATCCTTTCCTTCCTAGTGTGAAGGAGAAACTACAATGGCTGAGACAGAAGACGTGGACCTGAGGCGGAGCTGAATGACACCTGGTTGCTCAAACAAGCCACCTGTAACCACACCCGCCTGTCAATCAAAGCGTCTACGCTCTTAATCCTGCATAACTTTAAGCCTTAATATAATGTGAACAGGTGAGTTGTATATAAATTCACCCTCAGTACAGCTGTCATGAACGGGGAAATTAGCCACAGAGACCGAAACTGTTTTTTGTACCAGGCTGTAAACATGTTTATTTCTGCTGTGAAGTTGGACATTTGGACTTATGGAGACTGTAAAACTATGAGGGGAGATTCCTAATTATTGTTATACAATAGTATTCTTATTATATACTGTTACACTGCAGGCGTGTCCAAACGTTTAAAGATTTGACAATGTGAAAACATTTTACAAATAACAGTTGCATACAAATGCACTGTTCTGTAATCATTTTATTTTCATTCATAATTATGTTTTAAATGTATCCTTTCACAGCTGAAGTCAGATAACAAAGAATATTATTAATATTTTTTTGAGTGTCCTTGTCCCATTCTGTGTTTCTAGTTTTCTTTCCCTCAGTATTTTATTCTATTGTATTCAAATATACCAGACGGCTATGACGACCTAATTTCCCTTCAGGGATGAATAAAGTTATCCATCCATCCATCCATCCATCCATCCATCCATCCATCCATTCATCCATCCATCCATACATGACGTGACTCTGACAAAGTTTGCCCCCCCAAGACACAAAACTTTAATGAATCAACAATATTTGGATTTTTGCTTGTACAATATAGAACATCATTAGTGCAAACAGAGACAAGCGTTTGAAATATGACTGTCACACACTCGAGCAGCGGATACGCAAATGCCAATAACAACACAACAGATTGACATTTTTTATTTTAACCAGAAATCTCAGACCACGTTCTCATGGTCAGAATAAAAACACAAGACCACGAGAGAAGTTCAGGGTGAGAGAAGTGTTTGGATTTAGATTAATACATAATCGGTGGCAGCTGTTTTAAAAAGGTCCAGTGTGTGTGAGAGATTTAGTGGCGTCTAACCAACTGAACACCCCTCACCGCTTCCAAGCTAGTGGGAGAACCTAAAGTGAGCATGGATCTCCCCATTTAGAGTTTGTGTTTGGTTTGTCCCTTCAGGGCTACTGTAGAAACATGGCCGACTCTGTAGAACAGGACCCGCTCCCGCGACCGGGCACGGCTGCGTCCTGCACGCAGTTTCAAACCCCACCGGGAGCTTTTCAAAAGCCCGTCAGACTTTGTGTAAATATAATCTTTTGTCCTGTTTTTACGTCCGGCAGTTTGCACAGAGTATTTTATTTTGAAAATCCAGCGGATTCTCTCTGCTGTTTCTGTGTCTGGCTTCCGGTCAGCTCCAGGTGCTCGGTGTAAACTGACGCGGGCTGCTCGTGGCGTCCGTCAAAAATAGAACAGCCCGCGTTGAATTCAACGCGGGCTGCTCGTGGAGGCCCGCTTCTAGGACGCTCTTGAACTGGACCGCGGCGGAGCTGGTGGGGTTTGAAACACTGACTCAGAACGGCCGCATACTGCTGCAGTGACACGCCAGTCTGAATAGAAAGGTTGACCCAGATTTAACTTTCGAATTAAAACGCAGCCCGACGTCACGCTGCAGCCAATCAGACGCTCGAATCGGGCCAACACCTCCACAGTCAGCCTGAAACTAAACTGAGACTGGACCTGTCGTGTTCTGACTTTGTTTATGTCAAGCTTCTAAATCTGAATCTGCAAAAACGCGACACCAAGAAGTTTCATTTGGTTTGTGGTCGATGGCTTGAGAACAAGAGACACGGACGGTGAGTGAGAGTGAGCGAGCGCCGGCCTCGATGAAGCCGGTTAATCAGAAAATAAAAAGTGATTTCCTGGTTGTGTCACAGCTGTTACATTCAACACAAACAGACGAAGCCCGTCTCGCGCTGTAACACGACCCTGTAGTGTAAAAAACATACGTATGGCTAGTTTATGTCATATTTTGCCAATAAATTCCTCACACCGCTGTGGACCTTTAAAAAAATATTTAACTCTGTGAAACATTTTCCAGCACCGTCACCTGGAACGAGCTGTTGGTCTGCGACGTAAAAAGTGCACGGGGTCAGTCATGATTAAATAAATACAAATAAATACAGGGTGAATGCTGGGATGTCAGTGCGACAGGGTACATGTGGAAAAAACCGAAGCGATGGCGTCTGATCCTGAACGATGGGAACATGTGACATCTACACACAGACTGAGTATGTAAGCAGCAATTCAAAGTGTTTGAGTTAATACAGGGTGATTTACCACTGACACAACGTGGATGATTTGACAGTCCTTTCAAGGATACTCCGACGTTAGTCCAGAGCAGCAGCAGCAGCAGAGACAGAGTAATCACGGGGAAACAAAACAAAGAGCCACACACAAAGATATTATCCAATCAAGGTCAAACCGTAGTGTCACAGATGTCGCTTTGCTTTGAGATATAAGGAGAGGAGGACAACGTAAAGCGGGGCAAAGGCTGGAGGTCTTCCTTCTTTTTCTTTTAGAAGATCTGTTGCTCAAACAGGATCTTCTCGAATCCTTGTGGAGGCGTGTGATAGAAGTCACCAAACTGGCAGTCTAGGATGGCACTGTCGTCCACTGGAACAGAACAAAGACAAAGCAGATGTTACAGCCTTTGAAGGGAAGCAGAGTCACGTCATGTCGCCGATTTTAGAGAAAGAAGACTCGGACCTGAGGCGAGCCGAGTGACGCCTGGCTGCTTAAACAGGTCACCCACCTGTCAATCAAAGCGTCCACGCTCTTAATCCTGCATAACTTTCAGCCTTAATATAATGTGAACAGGTGAGTTGTATATAAATTCACCCTCAGTACAGTTGTCATGAACGGGGAAATTAGCTACAGAGACCAAAACTGTTTTTTGTACCAGGCTGTAAACATGTTTATTTCTGCTGTGAAACATGGGGACTTATGGAGACTGACTCACTGCTGGAGCCAGCCTCAAGTGGACGTTAGAGGAACTGACACTGATGAAAATATATTTTTTGTACACACTGGACCTTTAATGTATGTGTGCTACATCAAATATTCAAACCCGAGATGCCTGATGACGTTTAGTGGCTCCATCGTGTGTTTGTTACATTTATTTATATTTTATATATTGATGCTGAGTGGATTTCTCATGTCACGTCGTACTCATAATGTAATAAATAGCCAACCTGTTATTTGTTCTGTAGAAATAAGCTTGTTAACGCTGGAATCTTTGAACGTTATTCGAGTCAGCGCGGTGACTGACTGATCTCATAAATCGACCCGCTCAGTAAGTTACAGCGTTTTGTTCAGCAGCTGCTAACCTGAGGTCGTCCATGAGATTGTGTTTGTCTGAAGCGCTGCTTGGAAACAGAGCGTGTGGCTCTCACAGTGAGACAAAGCTGCGAGACACAGATCACACAGAGCGCACACTGCTGTGGATTACAGTGTGAGAGAGCAATCATTCGTTTCAAAAGGGGAATAATGAAACTTTCCACTGCAGCTCCTTTAGTGAAAACTTCAGCAGCTTACTTTAATATTTTAAGTTTGTATTTAATCTATCAATACACCCAACTCAAAGGATTCTATAATATATAGGAAGTTTTAATTTGTAACAAACGTATAGATCGGGATACTGGACGTCTGTATGGTTCAGACATCTGGGTTCAGACGAGACCCCGCACTGCAGCGAAAACACAGCGACCTGCGGTGGCCAAGTTGAGCCGACGTCACGCTACAGCCGCAGATCAGATGCTCCGGCTGGGCTCACACCTCCACAGTGACTTCTGACTTTGTTTATGTGATGAAGCAGCTTCTAAATCTGAATCGGACTCACGGTTTACGCTGCAAAACACGACACGAAGAAGTTTCGTTTGTTTTGTGTCGGCTTGTTTCAGAGAGAAAAGAGGAGAGGGAGCGCAGCCTCGATAAAGAAAGTTAATCAAAGAAATAGAAAATTATTTCCTGATTGTTTGACAGCGTAACATTTAGTCACACACCGCTGCACAGCCCCTGACGCCGCCTGAATGCGCCCTGAAAGTGTTCACAGAACCAGAGAGGCTTGATGTTTGTGTCGTGACACAACAACAGACTCTGTGGAAGAGGACCCACACTCATGGGTACTATTATATTTCATTTCTGCAAATAGACACACACACTTAAAACACACACTTAAACATAGAGTATTTGCACAAGAAAGCTGAAACTAGTTTTTCTGCATTAGTGATGCTGAACAGGTCGTTCCAGAGGAGAAACAAACCCTGCATGACTCTGCAGCTTCCTGCTGAAGACTTCATCTTGACCTCTCACTCTTTGAGCTGTCCGAATCTTTTACAGCCTGACATGAGCGGTGTTACATAAAAATGTACAAACACAGCCCTCTAGTGGAAGAAAACTGTAACTGCCATAATGCCGTTCCTCGCTAACAAACGATAATTCACAGAAGCCGACAGATGAGCTTACCGTAAACGACGGGGTACACAGTGCCTCGGATCCCTGAGGCAGGACAGTGCATGTTCTTTCCGTTGAGATATAGATTCAGCTCCACGTGGTCGTATGTGATGCCCTGGAGGAGACACACACACATCGAAATCTGGTTTAACCTTCACGTCACCGGGCTCGTGTTTTAAAAGATAAACACTGAAACGCCTGAGAGACACAGAGAGATTCTTTGCTTTCCTCTCCTGCAGTCACACGACTCTGTTCTGTTCCTGTTAGGGTTGCAAAATTCTGGGAAACTTTTCATGGGAATAAACAGGAAAAAACCAGGAATTTACAACATTAAAGTTTGGCCCTTTAACAGTGAACTTAAATATATTTTATCATCATCTTGACTAAAACCAGATTTCCTGCAGGTCCACTTGAATATCTGCTCTTCCTCAGTCACATGCACATAGCACACTGCCCACTGCAGGGCTGCTGAGGCCACGCCCCCTACCTGCACAGGTGATTTCTGTACCTGGACCACACTTTAGAGCCCAGAGCACATAGAGACTGTTGAAGACACACATTTGAGTTTGTAGACGACATAATATTGTTTATTAAAATAATTCCCTGCAGGCTGTTTTACCGCCTGACAGGTTCATATGTACACACGTCTGTTCATGAAGCTCCAGCAGCAGCTTTAATCTTTGCTGCTCTTGTCTTCAGAACCACACGATGTCCTAAAATTAAACATGACTAGAAGAACATAGATGGAGGTCTGCAACGGATCCTGCACACTCGCCCGTCACGACTCTCTGCAGCTCTCCTGAAACCAATCCTGTGCTCGTTAACATATTTCACTCTAAAGAGTATAAAATTAAAATGTTGCTTCAATCATTCTACGACTTACATCTGTCATTTAACAAAACAGCAATTTGGTGCACATGTGGCAAACCGGACACGAACAGACGGCTGTCCAGCTCGTGTTGGATCATGTGACTATCGATGTCTGCCAGCTGCCTTGGGGAATAAAAATTAAAAATCCTACGATACCAAAATCTGCTGCAGGCCTCACGGGACCTGCAGGCCAGCCTGGTCTTTAAGCAGATGATCAGTCCAAACTGTCACTGTGAGAACAGACTAACCTGATCTCAGAGACTCTACGACAGAAAGATTCAGGATCAGGTTAATAAATTCTGCACTTACCACAATGTCGCCCTCCTGAGGAAGGCTGTTTGCAGGTAGGCGGTTCTTCTCTTCATTATTGTGGTACACAGAGCCATCGTGCCTCAGAACCAGGCTGTTTGTGTCTCTGCCCAAAGGCACTTGATTAAGATTCACCTTCTGCGTGGCCACACCTATTCCCCACACACCTGAACACAGAGCACAGCACTGAGTCACCTGCTATAAAACACTCAGACTGAAATGGATTGTATTTACACGGACACGGGCCAGCTGCGATGAAATAAAATAATAATAACAAAGTGGAATTCAGCAGTTTTTTTAGCTGAACACTAATAAAAAGAGTCTGTGTGGAGCTGCATGAGGGTCCGAGTGTTGAGCAGAAATCCATCAGCGAGCATGCAGTCATGAGACGCTGGATTCAGCGTGTCTGTGTCGAGAACTCTCGCTAAGAACGCAGCAGAAAATCTCAATCAGCTCCGAGTCAGACGCTTACCAGTGGACTGGATCTTAAACTCAAAATAACTTTTGTTCTGGTGCAGAGGAGCGTTGGCCAGACAGCCTCCGGTGCCGCATATTCTCCGGCCGCTCTTTACGATGACGACATCTGTGCCTGCAAAGACAAAGAGGCGAGAAGACAGCTTGTAGTGAGAAACACATCGTTATACATGAAGCTAACGTAGAGACGGTCGCTCTGTCTGAGCAATCTGACAATTACTTGGCTGATTGTCACGAGTTGTACTTCAAAAAAGGGCAAAGATATTACATTTGCAGTCATGTAAGATGGAGAAAAGCAGTTCACGGTGCAGAGTGTGCAGGATTTAGTGGCATCAAGCAGTAACTGATGTCAACACCTTTCCTTCTGTAGACAGATCTCTCCAAGTCTGACACATTGGACATTTAGGTCTCAGACACACCTGTTGGTGCAGTATATCATCTACTAACTTTTCAGTGAAGGAGGACACGCCTTGTGTCCAATAATGATACTGACTGGATTATTCAATTAGGGTAAATTTTTAAGTTGAAAATTAAACTGAGAAAAAGCACAAAGCAGAGTACTTGAATATGTATAATAACAAGAAATGCCAAACATCACCGGTGTTTCGGTTCAAAGGGTGACCATGTTAAAAGGTGACTGTTAACCGAATCAACAGGTGTTGAAACATTTCCATTTTTTGTTTTTACTTTTTAGTCGTTTATCCAAAGCGACTTACAGGGAGGAATCTGTGGTTCAGTAACTTGCCCAAGGACACTGCAACATGCAGACTGGACGAGCCGGGCATCGAACCACCGATCATCTTAATGGTGGTGATGTTACATAAGGAAAGGCAAACATCACCGGTGTTTCAGTTCAACGGGTGGCCATGGACGGTGGCCCAAAGACGGTTAATCGGTGTCTGTTGTGTTGAAACCATGTACTGTCTTTGGTGTTTATGTTTGACAGTTGGTCACCACCTTAACACGGTCACTCGTTGAACCGAAACACCGGTGATGTTTGCCTTTTCTTATGTGACATAGAATGACTTATACACATTTTAACACCTCTTACTTACACATACATTTGTTTATACATAAATATAATAAATAAATAAATAATATAATGCTAATGCGACTTAACAACAGCAGACAGGTCAGCTCGTGACACACACACAAAAAAATCAAGACACCAGTGTTTTGGTTCAACGAGTGACCGTGTTATTTGGTGTCTGTTGTGTTAAAAACACGTAGCATCTTTGCTGTTTAAGTTTGACAGTTGGTCACCACTTAACACGGTCACTCGTTGAACCGAAACACCAGTGTCTTGATATTTTTGTGTTTTAGTTCAACAGGTGGCCGTGTTAATTGGTGACAAAACACGTAGCGTCTTTGGTGTTTATGTTTGACAGTTGGTCACCACTTAACACGGTCACTCGTTGAACCGAAACACCGGTAGCTAGCCGCTGAAACGTCACGAGCTGACCTGTGTGCTGTTGTTGTGCCGCGTTAACGTCACATTAATGTATAAATTAATGTATATTTAAGTCTGGGTGTTAAAACAAACAAATTAAATAATTCTATGTCGCTAAAACTCGTTTAATCTCTGCTATCGGTGAGCTACCCGATGCTAACGCCGGAAGTAGCGGACCCCCGCGTCACGGACTCGAACACGTACCCATGTGGTGCGTGTCCAGCTGCACGGTGGGCATCTCTTTGAGCGGGATGTGTCCCGGCCCGCCGTCCCCGCAGCAGCCCAGACAACACGCAAACATCGCAGCCATCCTCTGTCTGCTCCGACACTAGCTACACATCCGGAAACAAACTGCCAAACAAACCAACGAGCGTGTGACGTCAGAGCGCCCCCTCCCCCTGACAACAGCGACACTGCGCGGCGGGAGTGGGAACTGCATAAGCCCCCTTTGCTTCTGTATAGCCGACTGTATCCAATCACAGCGGCTAACAGATAGGCAGTTTGCTCCTGATGGCATGGAAACAAGGGAAGAAAATCAAGGTCAAAATTTATACACGTGACTAAGTAACTGTTGGTTTCGGTGTTACGTAACCACGAGTGGAAATAAAGCGAGTTTCAGGGGATGGAGTGGAGCGTCCTGCAGGCGGCTGCACGCGGCTCCTGTTTACTCCTTATACACGTCAGTGTGAGCAGCTGTGCGGACTGTGTCATGCTGTCAACATGTTTACATGCACTGCAGCGGCTCTTTAAGTGGGGCAGCACGCAGAGCTGTGCGATGCTAAAAGAACCGAGCTGACACTTTTTCACGCTGTAATGTTTTGCATAGCAACAGCCCCTCCCCCATCTGCCCGTCAGGGGACCCTCTGCCAATTACCCAGCAGGGGCAGAAACGTAAACACACCTAACGCTCAGAACGAAGCTGCCAAGATTCTCAAAATAAAGGCAGCTTTTGCACCAAATGGCACTTTTGCCCATTTACCGATGTGCATGTGCGCAAATGTGCTAAAAAAAATCCAGTCAGTGGATTTTCTGTGCGTCAGTGAAACGGTTAACTCTCTACCCGGAAAAGGGAGTGAAGTCTGCACAGCAACAAGCGCCATGATTGCGTTGCACTTGCGCGTCTCCAGCAGCTGGTGGTGAGTGATCTCTTTTGGTCCAGTAGTTGCATGTTACTATGCGCTTGCAAAAATCTGTCGCAGCTGCCTCTTACTTCACTACCTTGCCAACAGGAGCGACGTTAACGCGAACGCTTGTTTGTTCCGAGCATTTGTCGCATTGGATTGGTTCAGACGCGATTCAGAGCTCCAACACAGCCAGGGCTGCTGCTCCGTGACACAAAGCTAAAGAGGGAGAGGGAGGGGTGGAAAAATCGTTTGCTGTAAAGTTAATAACGATTTTTTTGGGACTTATGTCCACGCACGTTTGTTGCAGCGTCAGCTGCTTGCAGAGATGTTGTTGTTGCGCAAACGGAGGGTTTTTTTTTGTTTGTTTTTTTGGCGGAGGTCGTGCCAAGATTTTTACGCGGGCACAGCCAGTTTCACTTTCAGGATGGGAATACTCCAGACACAGCTGGAAAACATCTGTATCCTTTTGCGATGCTGCAGCTTTGTTCATGTGTCATTTACATCCGTTCTTGTTTGTTTGTCTGTTTTCTCCCATTTTTGACGCCTGGATAAATGTGTTTACAGATGTGCCATCATCATCACCGTCATGGAGCAGCTCGAAGACGAACTAACGTGCCCGATCTGCTGCGGTCTCTTCGAGGACCCGCGGGTTTTGTTGTGCTCGCACAGCTTTTGCAAGAAATGCCTGGAGGGACTGTTGGAGGGGAACCGAGGTCCGGCTTTCAGGACACCTTTCAAATGTCCAACATGCCGCAAAGAGAGCCCGCACAACGGCGCAAACAGCCTGCAGATCAACTACTCCCTGCGCGGGATAGTGGAGAAGTACAGCAAAATAAGGGTCATGCCCAAAATGTCTGTTTGCAAACAGCACAGCGGGCAGCCTCTCAACATATTTTGCGCCACCGACTTGAAACTCATCTGTGGCTTTTGCGCAACGACAGATGACCACAAAGGGCATAAATTCAGCTCCCTGGAGGAGGCGTACGAGCGAGAGAAGGAGGCGTTTGAAGAGCTGCTGCGCGGGGTGGAGAGCTGGCAGAGCGCAGACATCCTGTCCTGCCTGGAGACACTACAAGCCAGTAAGAAAAAAGCGCTTCAGTCGGTGACCAAGGACGCGGAGGAGGTAACAGACTATTTCGACAGACTCATCAGTGCCATCGAAGGCAAAAAGAACGAGATCCTGTCCGATTTCGAGACGCTGAAGCTGGTGGTGCTGCAAGCGTACGACCCGGAGATCACCAAGCTGAGCGCGGCGGTGGAGGAGCACCGGCAGGCGCTCAGCATCGCCGAGTCCTTCAGGAGCGTCTCCGACCCCCTGTGCTTCCTGCAGCAGATGCAGGAGTTTCGGGAGAAGTTGGGGATCCTCAAGGAGACTCTGCCGCCCTCTCGTAAAGACATGGACGTCGGTCTTCCTGTGCGTAATTTCGACGTTAAAAAGTGGGACTCGCTCCGGCTCCGAGAAGTGGACAAGATCTCAGTCCCCCACGGGTGTGGTGGCGGCTCCCACCGAGCGAGGGGCTCACGGATGACAGCCCGCAGATGTATCGCCTTATTCCTGAGTTTGCTGCTGCTGCTGCTGCTGGTCCTGATGCAGCCACACTACGCGCGCTCACAGATCCAACCATTCCTCGCCGAGGTCTCCACGCACCTTACCCACGCTGGCGCGCACCTGCGGGGGATAACTGACATGTGCACGAGTTTACTGGGTGCAGGTCAGGACTCTGTCGTGAACTTGATAGACTCCGCTGTCAGCTTTATTGGCAGTTGTAAGTTGTTTTAATTATTTAGGCTCGCATGAGGTGATTAAACTCGGTGACACCCGATGGAAACACTACACACACACACACACACACACACACACACACACACACACACACACACACACACACACACACACACACACACACACACACACACACAGTGCAATCAAACAGAAGCGACACTCGATCTGCAGATTTTTAAAGAAGACACCAATGTGCAACCTCAACCTGTTTTTGATTTCTCTTTTTTTTAAACATGTGCAAGATCTTGATATATACATAAATAAAAAGTGAGAAGTTTAATTCACCCCCGTGTTTGTTTTCATTCAGGAGACACGTCAGCTCGTTCAGTCACATCAGCACCACAGCGCAGTGATGCTGCTGCTGCTGCAACCTCGTCAAGGTTACACACGTTACATAACAAGGCCCCGTGTGAAAAACTCAGGCTGCACACGGTGCTGTCATAAAATCTAAAATACATTTTTAAAAAGCTGCGTTCACTCCATCAGTGACAATAAAAAACAGGCTCATTTCTCTGGTTGCATGACATGTCCGGACATCTGCAGGCTGTTAAGTTAAAGTCCAGTCAGTGTGTGTGTGAGTCTGTTTTCTTTTGCTGACTAACATCTAAATACATAAAGAGAGAGTGTGTGTGTGTGCAAATGTTTTTAGAGTTTTTAAAATCGAGGGCAGCTCTGTGACAACTCTGGCTCCTCGCCAGCAGCAGCAGTGTTTATTCGGAGAGCAGTGATCATTTATTATATTAATTTATTATCATCCTCGATTCTCCTGAAGAGAGAAAAAACAAAACGTCAGAGCTCAGAGTGAATCCGTGATGTCAGCACTGACCATGGTTCAGGATGTACGTCATGGCATGTATATATAGCCCCTCTGTTGCCAGGCGAGTACAGGATGAAAATAAATGTATCACTCCGCGTTTGTGTCTTAATTATCACCGGGAGTTTTTAAAATGTAGTTTCAGGAAGTCAACCCAAATATTAAAAGAGACTCTAATGAGGATGGATGAGCGCAGAGGGCCTGATGAACTCCAACTCCTCATCACTGAAGAGTGAGAGAGGCTGAGTGTGTGAACCTGCTTTTATTATTATTATTATTCATGTCATATTAAACCAGCTGATTTCAAAATTGTGGCTGTAAAGCGCGTGTGTCATTTTTATAATTAAGCATCCAGTTAAAATGTAAAAATGGAAATGTGGGTTTTGAGGCCGTGCGTCACCGGATCATGTTTTCTTTAAATTGAAATGGAAGAAAGCGCTGAAAGAATTTATAATTTCTAATAATGTGATTTAAATAATTCCGCTGAGACAAACACACACACACACACACACAGAAAATAGATGTCCGTCTTGCAGATGTGTCATTATAAAGTTTCATATTCAGTTTTAAATAAAACAAAACGAACGAGGCCTGAGCTGATCTGAGATTTTTAATGTGCCTCAAAAATAAAATAAAATCGAGCCTTTAAAAATCAGTCCTAAAACTTTTATCTCTAAAATCTTTTCTTTTGCATAAATATATAATAAATACATTTAAAATCCTGATTTCACTTTACTTTGAATTTAAAGCTGCGAAAACTAAATCTGAGGATTTGAATTATTAAAAAGGCCTACAAGGCCAAATGGAGGAGCACTGCTGCCACACACACACACACACAGGGTGAAATGTGGCGGGATGTGATCAGGAAAAATGTAATAATGTCACCACTTTTATTTGTTTCATGTATTTTTATTACAGATAAATAAAATAAAAAGATCTGGAGCGGATCACTTTGGAAATTAGTGCAAAAACTCAGTTATCTGATTTTTTTAATTATTATTTCACCTTGTAAATTGGTGTGTAAAATTTAGTCAGCAACCGGCGCGTAAAAACCTGAGTCCAGTCCTCGGTGTGGAGGATGTGCGGTTTGGGATTATGGTCCGGCGCAGAGGTGCGCGCATAACGCGCGTATCCGACCCGACAGCGCGTAAAATGGAGGCGCTCCTCTGCGTGTCACGGGACGTCACATGTGGTTATTTCAGTTAACGCGTAAATATATTAGAATAAAGTTGGAGGCGTTAATGCACGAGGACGGATTCAAATAAAGACAGAGGGGGATTAAACTCAGGAAAAAATTAAACATCGAATTTATAATTTTTTAAATATTTAAAAAAGAAGTGAATCATTTTAATCCGCTGGAAAACTGTGTGTGTGTGTGTGTGCGTGTGTGACGGCGGCTCATGCTGCGCAGGCCGGACATCCCACCACGAGGAGCCTGCAGGCCGCGAGGGCCGCAGTGTGTGTGTGTGTGTGTGTGTGTGTGTGTGTGTGTGTGTGTGTGTGTGTGTGTGTGTGTTACAATGAGCTTTATGCAGTGTATGTAAATAAACAGTCAGTGTGTACAGACAGAGGCGGTTCAGGTTTTTATTTGTCAGAGTGCAGACAGAACAGCGGAGTGTGAAATGATGCGGACACACAGTTAAAACATGAAGACAAACAAAGCGCAGGTGTGTGTGTGTATGTGGACGGTGTACCTGTGGGTGAGGCGAGGGTACTCAGTGCTGCTGGCTGTGAGTGGTCAAGCTTTGCTTCAGCAGCACGATCAATACTGGAGGCTTCAGCTAGAGTCTTAACTCCAATATTTACGTGCTGCTACAGTAAGGCGACCGGCCAAACTTTAACTTCACCATCATCACCATCTTCATCCTGTCTGTGTGTGTGTGTGTGTGTGTGTCTGTGTGTGTGTGTGTGTGTCGTAAACAGGGCAACAGGTCGTGTTGTTCAGGCTCTCCTGCGGCAGCACAGTATGGCCTGCATCTCTGTGTAACCCACAAACCATTCCGTGCTGCTACAGCATCACCTGAAGTGTCAGTCATGGTCCACGCTGCCTCACGCTCTTCTTCTCCTCATCTTCTTCACGTTTGTCTCCTCGTGTCTGAACCACGTGACGTTCACAGACGAGGACACACTCATTACCTATCGTTTAAAAGATGATCAGCAGCTTCTTCTGCAGATTTAAAGTCCGACTCGTAGAGCAGGAGACAAGCGCCGCCGCCGCCTGGAAAACAGACACAAAGAGAATTACAGTTAGGCATCAAAGTGGTCAGAAGTATGTGGACGCTGGTCACAAGAGAAATCCACGGTGATGTTCACACACACCGGTCCACCAGAACATCAAGCAGAAGTAATTGGTTGGCCAGAGCTGAAGTAAGCGACCAGCTGTGTGAACATCACCCAGCAGGCGCCAACCACATTGGTTGAGACAAAAGTACGTCTGATTTTAAAACCCGGCTGCACAGATCTGCTCTAATTTATCCACGACTCGAAGTCGGGCATCGATGCTGGTTATCGCCCGGCGTCGCCTGGCTCCGTGTCAGCTCTCCAACTCATGCCAAAGCTGTTGGGATGGAGGTTGAATTCAGGGCTCTCTCTCTCTCTCTCTGAGGACAGTTACAGCTCGTCCACGCCAAACAACAACAAAACTTTACGGATGTTGCTTAATGCACAGCGGCGCTGGCGTGTTGAAACACAAAGGGGCTCTTCCCAAACTGTTGCGACAACACTGAAATATCACCGTGTGCTGCAACAATAGGATTCCCCTTAACTGGAAGCAAGCAGCCGAGGCACAGGGCTGTCACCTCACACCTTCAGTCTTCAAATACAACTTCTCTAAATCGAGACATTTCAGTAGAAACAGCAGAGCTGCTGCACGTCTAGAAAATAAGTTAGAAGCTGCACAAGTTAAAAACTTTAACAAGTTTAGCAGCACGGCGAGCGCTGAAACAGGCAGAAAATATCAGGCTCGTTCACACAGGAGGCAGCTTTATATCATTCACTGTTGGATCTGAATGAAACCGGCTCAAGAACCAGAGCCGATTTGTTAGGAGAGCCGTGCTCCCGAGTTTTTTTAACCACTTGTTATTTCACCTCTCGCCCAGCTTCATTACAAACTTTGTGTTTTTAAAATCCTATTTCTCTGCTGTGCTCGTACCACAGCTCGACAAACTTCACACACTGTACTGTGCATGACTCAGACTTAATATATCAAGTACGGAGTCTGTATCACTCATAACACACTGTGGCATTCAGTGCTGCTGACAGGTGCCACACACACACACCTGAGTGTACAGTGAGTCTGAGTTACAAACGTTGTTGTGTAACGTCTCATTCAGCGGTGGAGCACTCTTAGGTTTCAAAGATAATTACTGCTGCATTGTGCTCGGCTAAGTGTGCAGCCGGCAGAACTCAGTGTGCTGCAACCTGGAGGAAACATGAGGCAAATATTCTATTTTCATTCTCTGTAACCTTTTAATAAAGCGAGAGTCGAGGCAGCGAGCGACGAGATTCCTTTCGTCGTTTAGTGACCCGGAGCTCGTACAGTTTTAGCAGAGACCGTGTCCACATGTTTGAATCTTAAAACAAAGGTGTTACAACTCACGTCATCCTGAGGCAGATTGGGTCCAACTGATGTGTTGTTGCCACTAGAGGTCTCAATGGACCTGTAATTATGATCTTGGTCTGAGATGGAGCCGATAGCCTGAAACATCTTTAACATCCAGAAAGAGACAGTGAGGAGACGTGCAGGCGTCCCTCTGTCAGAGAAACTCCAGTGCAGCTCAGAGGAACAAACCATTTGACTCATCTGCTGGAGGGAAAAGAGTACAGATTTATGGCTTTTTATTCTGACGTCCCAGAGGGGTTTTTGTCATGTGGTGAAGAAGCTGCAACCACAGATAATATTAATTAAAAAAGATCTGACCTGTGCAGACACACTGCTTTCATCAGACATGAAATAAACCCAAACTTTTTTTTTTAAATCTGACTTTTTTTTAAACAGCAGAAAGATAGATTTCAAAAACACTCACACCTTCGTTACATCACCACGCTGCAACAACAGAGCCCACCGAAAGAGTGTTGGCACAGAAACAGCTGACTCAAAGACCACAAGTCAATCTAACAAATCAGATACTTAATATCATTTTTTTAAAAGATCAACTTCTGGCGGCATCGTTACACGAAGGCGTCGTCTGAGAGCGTCTGCGATACTCGCTCCAGGCCGAGAAGATTTCCTGACGTTCACGCGATGCACATTTTTATTAATAGTTCATATGATACAGGATTAGACTCGACTTTCGATTATGACATTTGTCAGGGATACAAAAGTGTGTGTGTGTGCTCCAGTTTAAAAACAATAAAATTAAATTTAAAGCATGCAAACATACGCCTCAACATAAAAACTACGACACGTAAAAACATTTAGGAGCTTATTTAGTATGAACATGACGAGCTAACACTTAAAAAACAATTTTAAAATTATTCCTAGCTTCTTAAAAAAAAAAATCCTCAGTGTGTTTAAACCGTGACACCGCGCTCATTTACAGCTTCACGTCAGGATTGTGTAACTGTCACATCTGTAACTGACTCCTGGGCTAACAGGGTCCGCATCGCCTGCCAAAGAAATATATACATTATATATACGCACACATATATAAAAATAAAAAACAACAAGCATTGGAAGCAGTGCCTAATAAAATAATGCCAGCAGCAACAAAAAATAAATAAAAAATTAACAGTTACAGCTTCTCAGCTCTGTGACGAGGTGTGTGCCACTGTTTTAAATCATCAAGAATTAATTCATAAATTACTAAAAACCGTAAAGATCAGCTGATGATAATAAAATTAATTAACTGTAAGCTCGGGTTAAAAAGTCCACTCGTGGTTATTTTCCTGTTGTAAACAGCGGATACACCCCCGCCCCTCTGTCACATGTTTATCTACGCGACGCAAAGACGCACCAACCTCGATTCACATGTGGAAAATTTGTCCGATCATTTCCTTATCTTGCATGTCATGTGCGGATTTTTAATGCATTAATTACACTTAAAGGATAAGTTCTGAAACACACACACAGAGCACTGAGCAGGTATGGTGTGTGTTTCTTCTTTAAGCTGATAATTTCTTTACAAGTCCAGGTTGTATTTTCACATCACTGACTTTAACCTCTCCCATTTTTCTCCTTCTCCTTTAAAGGAAGCATGCCCAGACATGTCACCTTCACTGCTCAGCCTTTTTAACCCGTTCCTATGACATTTGCTCCCCCGTCACAATGGCCTCAAAGAGTCACCTGACCCCGAGGGTTGAAGGTCAAGTAACCTCCTACACCCCACATCGGTCCCGGGGAACGTGGACATGACAACCCATCACCTCCTCCTCCTCCTCCTCCTCCTCCACAGAAAGTGGTCTGGACTGGCCTCTTTTACATCGTCCTCTGGCTGTAAGAGCACAAACTAAAAAAAAAAGAAAGATCTAAACTGTGGAGAAAAAAAAAATCTTTGCAAATTTGAGTTGTGATTGTGTTCATAAAGCTTTCCATCTGTGGGACACAGAAGGAAACTGCTCCAAGGTAAATATGTGTTAAATCTATTTACTTCTCACTGGTTAATGTGGTTTTAGAAAATATTTAGAGGTCAATCAGAAATGGAAGAATATAGGGGGAGGCGTTTATTACAACACCTGAAGCCGGACACACACCAGGTAAGGCGGGACAAATCATCGTTTTAGATTTGGCCACAACTTTATAGGGTGTAATAAAATGTTTCATCACATGCCGGGACATCTCTGCAGCAGTAACAGCAAATACTCATGATGATCTATCAATAAAAATATATAAATATAACCTTTTTTAAAATAAAAAAAAATCTAAAATGGAGTTTATCTAATTCTAAGAGGTGGTGAATCGTTTTATTGGTCATCGTCGCTTCTCATAAAGACCTGCTCGGGTCCATACAAACACCAGTGCTGTGCTGTTTTGTGTTTAATCCTTGACAAACCTGTTACATGTGCTCACACAGCAAAACATGCCCAGCACAGGCACAGGGCGAGTGTGGGATTCCCTGGAAACAGACTCATGTCTCGTCAAATGAAACGTGCAGACACGTGTACGCGGCATCGACGTGAGAATAAAACGATTCACAGGACAACACTGGCACACAGAGAGAGAGAGAGAGTGACCTCTGAGTCAGTGTTGCACTCCACAGGTACACACCACCCCCTCCGCTTACTGTCAGGTGAGACTGTGACAGACCCACACTTCAGCTACACACACCATCTACATGAATGATTTTAATTAAGCTTAAAAATCAAGTAAACAATCACGAGTTGTGTTAAATAATGTCTCTTTATGGAGAGCAGGTCTGTGAACAGGACAGACAGCGCCTGTCTTCAAAAGGTTTGATTCCCACATAACCAACAGCAGCCTCTGTCATCTAAACACACCCGGCGTGTCCGCTGTGTGTCTGGTGAAATATTTAATCTCAACACACCAACGCTGTACCTGCCGCTGACCGTATAAACAATGCTTTCACACACTCAGCGTTACGCATTCCTCCAGAAATTCATTTGGGTTATTTACTACTTCATGTGAACTATCTCGAGCTTCCTCCCACTGCCACGGAGAAGAAGCCAGAGCAGCAGCAATAAACAGGATGCAGACAGAGCAAGTACACTGTGATGCAATATCAAAAGTACGACCTGAGGACTTGATTTACACTTGACCAATGCCACCAAACTTTTTTCTGTTGTTATTTTTCCAAGGGCACGGCTACGACCACCGAAACAAATCACATTCTCGAGCACAGCAACCTCCAGCACGACCACCACAACTTTCTGAATGAGTTACAGTGAGACAGAAATTAGGATCCTGGGAGGCGGAGTGCGTGTTGTATTGTAGATGCATACATAAGCAAGAGGAGCAAAAGAGGAAGCAGAGCTGTGAGAGCTGACTGGCACACCCATACACCAATTACACAGACAGACACTGTACTTCTGTTGGTGTGTGTTAAACACACATCGCAACACTCATTTTTCCTGATTTAAAAAAAAAGATTTAAAGTTTTGTTGCAAAATTAAATACATATTAATAAATACATCAGACTTGCTTTACCTCCCTACAGCTGTACAGTCACACAGCAGCAGATCTGTTGGTGACAGCATTACATTTTACAGAATAAAAAAAAATAAATAATTGCTTGTTTTTAAAAACTGACCAAACGAGATGACGCCATGTGAAAACATCCGGTCTGTCTGCACTCCAGTCTGATTGGTCAAGGTGTAGCTACAAACAAACAAACAAACAAAAAACAGAAATTCATCAATATTTGAGACGATTGTTGGAAATCTTTCCAACCAAACTACTTACAAGTTAACACTGTGGCCTAATCTAGCACCCTCAGGTGAAGAAAAGGCTGGTGCAAGCAAGAAAACACTGTGTGTGTGTGTGTGTGTGTGTGTGTGTGTGTGTGTGTGTGTGTGTGTGTGTTAGTCAGAGGAGGTATCATAGTCTTGCAATGTCAGATCTTACTGCTGGTTGCTGTTGCAGGTTATCATATTACTACCTAAAATTTAATTATCATGCAGCTGATGTATTCTTTCTAAAAAAATAAATAAAAACACAACAAGCTCTCACACACACACACACACACAACAGTAAAAGTTGAGTGTGAAACTTTGAATGATTTGTTCTTTTTTTTTTTTTTTTTAACCTTTAGGAAATTTTCCTCAACATTTTGTAAAGCTATTCGCCACCTAAACACGTCACATGTTCACGACAGATGATCTCACTTTAGCAGGCCATAAAATCCTTCAACTTTAGAAGATGTGTGTGTGAGAACTTGACCCCCCCACCCGCACACACACTCAAACAGCATTTAAGCACATTATTTAAAAATGTTAATGCCGCCTCTAAAAACATTTCCACCCTTTTTAGTGAGACAGGTGCGAAGCCCTGTGCACCACAGTGATGCAGCACCTACTGTATGCAAAAAAAAAATAAAAAAATAATAAATCAAAGCCAATGCTAAACATACAGACGCCTGCAAGGACCTCGCAGCATCATACGCCGCCTTAGCCTTATGGATAAACACACCATGCACTCATCTGAACTTACATATACCGACCTCTGTTTAAATTCTGACGGTGGCAGAAAGTGAGTGACGCACAGAAAATGATTTGACAGCTTCTGTTTAACGCTGATGAGGCACAGAGCTCAAACCAAGGTCAGCTTCTGGAAAATAACTGACCAGGACCCCCATGAAAACCTGTTCCCATCACTGCACATTTGAATACTATAAAGTTTGTGCTGAGTGGTGCAGAAAGAAGCAAGAGAAAAGGGTGGAGGTGGTGGTGTTCTCTTTGCAGCCTGGCTACAACACATGTGAGCAAATACAAGAAGAGAGGCACAGTTTCACCAGGAAATGGGGGTGGGAGCCCATTTTGCCGGAGGGGTCTGAGAAGACAGAATGATGAGTCACAGAATGTCATGCTAAAGCACAGCACAGCACAACGGTGCAAAGGCAAATACCAGAGAGCGGAGGGGAGACACAGACCTGTAGCATTTTAAGGAGATTAACTTGGAGGCACAACAGGAAAGAAAAACTATTAAAACAACACCAGCACTAACAATCAACAGCAATCCGCTCTTCAACTGAATATGAGCAAAATATCAACACCCTATTTCAAAGTGTGAGCACATTACATACACATTTTAAAAGCAGGGGACCGGTGTGTGACTTCATATATTACTAATACAGAAAGTGCTGCCTCCTCCCTGCTCGAGATTACATCTGACTAATTCAAATGTGGAGTTTTTATGACACAAAAATATCATATCACCTACAGCTGATATCAAACCCATTACAAAAGGCTGCTCCTGTCAATTAAATCGGATTTTAATAATCACCAATGCTGCCTCAACTGAAATATTAAGTAGTGTCTTTTAGACATATATATATTATATATAAATATATACATACACACACACCCACACATATATATCTACACTCTAACAGCCGAGCATTCAGTAATGTTTTATCCATTCAAGATATAAGAGCTAATTGATCCGAGTTCACACAAGGACCAACCAAATTCATGTACACTCTAAAATATTGACAAACTATGTCCGAGTAGTAAACTTCAAAATATGCATCCAATAAAAACAATTCAACTTTGAATAATTACATAATTTCTCACGCACTAGTTTCACACCTTTTCTATCAGGAGGTATGAAAAACAAAACTTCCACTTGGTGTACTGACCTAAATATTTTTTTATTTTTTTAAATATAGACCGATTTATCAAGAAACAGCTTTTAAAAACAATGATCAATAAACTGATTTAAAAATAATAATAATAATGTCTGTGTGTCATGACATTCAGCACAGCCACACAAATAATGGGAACTATGGCTGCATGTCCCTTTTAAATACACCATGTGGTGTAGAAAAAATATATATTTATTCCTAAAGCACACGACCACATGGCTGTCACATTTTTAACTCATCGTGCTGTTCGTTGTATTTCACATGACCACAAACTAAAGTTTTCTTGTCAGTCAGACTCATCAGATCTTACAGTACAGTAGTTTCCTCCTCCTCCTCTTTCTTGCTCTGCTATGTGGCGTGAAAAGTCTTTCCCTCATATCATGTTAGCTAATTTCCCACCAACTAAACAGCCTCAAAAATAAATAAACAAAAATTTGTACTATGAGGTGGGTGGGGTGGTTTTTGTCGTGAAAATGCACGCCCCACTTCCACCACAGAGAAGGGTTACAATCTGCGATTTCAGTGACAAAAAAAAAGAAGCCATGCCTGAGACATTTCCACCCAGGTCATGCATATCTAATCGAAGTGGAGGCATAACTCCTAACCTTAGTGCTGCAAAAATATGTATGACAAAATAAGAAAAAATGCTGTTGAAGCAAGCAACATTGTCATGGGAGGAAAAGGCACTGCAGGGGAAATGGACAGAGGTTCATTTGAATTTTAGAAATATAATTCTTGTGACAATGTGGACACAGGGTATTTGTTTAAATAAATTCAACGCTGTAAAGAAGAAATAAAGATAGGAAGGCCTCACATTATGTAACACATTAAACCGATCTCTACTCAGAAGGAAGTAGAAGGGGCGGGTTTAGACGCACAATTATATGGAGCCTCTCTCTCTCTCTCTCTTTTTTTCCTCTCTTCTTCTTGCTTTATTAGTCAGTCATGTTCATTATGACAGTCATAAAGCAAGCAAGAAAAATATCACACATGCATGCAAACACCTCAGCAGTAAATTAACGACTAGGTCCGTTTTGTCACTCTTTACTAAACCGATTAGACCCCCCCACCAACCCCCTTCAATACTTGAATTTAATCAGGGCACACACAGAAAGTGGAGCGAGGCAAAAAGGAAAAGCATCCAAACTTACGAGCCACGAAGCAAGCACAGCAACTAACGTTAATTCAACGTTGTTGCATCGTTAGTTAGTGGTTATGACACAAGCCATTCGTGTAAGAGCTATTAAAGTTGAAGCCAGCACAAGTTTGTGCATGTTGTTGTCACTTTGGCAGAGATTAGCTGATCATCTGACGCTATTCAAAAATCTATTACACCAATATGAAGAAGTTAATTATACATGAGAGCTGAAGCCCTGCCAACAACACCGATAAAGGAATAAAACAAACTCCATCATTATTATTATTACAATAAAGGGCATCACTCAGTCCTTAAGGTCAAACTGTGATATAATGACAAACTTACCAGGTGTTTTCTGTTAACAACCCCCCCCAAAAAAGAAAGAAAAATAGCTCGCAACGACAACAGCACAAAAAAGTTAACAAGCTTGATTAAAAAATAAATTAAATTTAACCAGCACCGTGTGAGTCCCGGTGTCTCTCGTATTGATTTTTCCCTCGCGAAGCCGCCAGTGTCGGTGCCGTGTGCATTTGTTGACACTGCCGCCTGTGCTCGAGCTCGCGAGCAGCAGAGAGGAGAGGAGCTCGAGCTCCTCTGGCTGCTTTTGCACCTCCCGCTCAAAAAAAAAAAAAAAAAAAAAAAAACTGAGCTTCAATGCCAAAAAAAAATTTTTTTAGTTCAACTTTTGAATTATAACCGCTGTAAGTTACGTGTTAGTAAGTGTTCAGTCCTCTGTGTAAAAAAAAAAAAAAAAAAAAAAATTCAAATCTCTCCCTCCCGTTGGAGTAAACGGACCCCGGCTTGTATGAGCCGTTACAAGCGCAGCGGAGTCACAAAAACCCATCTGTATGTATGGGTGTTAGCGCGGCTAAGCTAACAGGCTAGTATATAAGCTGGCCAAATGGCTAACGTCTCCCCCCCACACACACACACCCCCTCCCTCCTCCTCCCTGCCTGCCGCCGCCGCCACGGTCGGTCTCTCTCCTTCTTTTTCCCTCCACGTACTCCTTTTTAAAAAATAAAAAATAATAAAAAACCCGATTTAAAAATAATAATAAAATACTTCGCGGCTTCAATTACCTTTCCGTGATTCCCGCTCGCCCTCTCCCTCTCTTTTAAAAGCGCAGTTTAATTTCGGCGGAGCTCCGTCTCTCCGTCTCCGGCAGCATCCTCTCCTCTCCGAAGCTGCTGAGGCAATCGCTGCTCACTCGAAAATGGCGCCGAAAGACACACTCCTCATTCAAATTCGATAGAGCCTCCCATGACGCTGATTGGCTGAGCGCGGGATGGACTCCGCGCCGCTGATTGGACGCCGAAAATGCACTCTCGAATGATCTCGCAAGCCCACGCAGCGTTCATCACAGAGAGAGAGAGAGAGAGAGAGAGAGAGAGAGAGAAAGAGAGAGAGAGAGAGAGAGAGAGAGGGAGAGAGAGAGAGAGGGAGGGGTTAACCCTTTGCCCACCGCGACGTTTGCATTTTCTTTCTTTAAAAAAAAAACCTGACGTTCAACTTAATTTATTCACAAAGCACCTTTCATTTCTACAAATTTTACAAAGAAGTGGAATGAAGTCAGACAGTACTATATTCATAGAAGAAAATAAATGTTTTGTTGCATGAGATTCTTTGACTGAATGTTATGCCGAACATCATTCTCTGTCAATATAAATGACTAGAACATCCATGAAAGCTCTGCAGCCTGT
The DNA here is from genome assembly GCA_004119915.2 of Collichthys lucidus. Taxonomy (NCBI): domain Eukaryota; kingdom Metazoa; phylum Chordata; class Actinopteri; family Sciaenidae; genus Collichthys; species Collichthys lucidus. The sequence continues at coordinate 3,721,749 of CM014079.1, forward strand.
CCCCGTAAGCATGATACCAAAAGCTCACTCCACAGTGATCTGCATGTAAAAATACACTGTGCTTTACATTAACTCACTGATTATGCATATCAGTGGTGGAAAGTAACTAAATGTTGAAGTGTCGCACTTAAGTAGCCTATTAAGACAATTAGGATTAAGACTTAACACAAAGAAGCGTACCCTAAAACTTATAAAACACAATATATTGTGAAAGATTAAAGCAGTTGTTGTAGAAATCAATGTAAATCTGTGGCCCCTCGTCATGTTTCAGATGCCTGAGTCATTAGGAGTTCCATAAAAGTCACATTTTCCCTCAAAACTTATCACGTTGTTTCGTTTGAATAACTATTTGAGACTCGATGATTCATCTGAATGACCCCTTTACTCTCCCATTAATCAGCTTGTGACCATTTACTCTGTGACCGTTCTCAGGTTGGCAACCGCTCGACAGAAACGCTAAAGCAACTCATATTTGTGTCAATTAACAATCTACAAATTTTACAAATTCAAGAAGTGGAATGAAGTCAGACGTACTATATTCACAGAAGAAAATAAATGTTGTGTTGCATGAGATTTTTGACTAAATGTTATGCCGAACATCATCCTCTGTCATGATTCAATATAAATAACTAGAACATTAATGAAAGCTCTGCAGCCTGTCCTTGTAAGCATGATACACGTCCATGATACCAAAAGCTCACTCCACAGTGATCTGCAAGAAAAAAGCAACTATCCACATGATGAAAATACACTGTCTGATCATCATGTCAGTGCTGGAAAGTAACTGAATACAATGATTCAAGTACTGCACACAAGTAGCCCATGTTTATCTGACAGCTAAAGTTAGACTTAACATAAAGAGACAATACATTGTTAAAGATTAAGCAGTTGTTTGCCAACCTTTTTGTGTCTTTTTGTGGCCCCTTGTCATGTTTCAGATGTCTATGAGTCATCACGTTCAACTTAATTTATTTATATAGCACCTTTTATACAGAGCTGCAGCCCAAAGTGCTTCACAGAGCAGAGTAAAAACAGAAATAGGCAAAAACAGTTCTTAAGGTACGAGCGAGCAGCTGCATGAAAAACTAGAGATTAGAAGAAAAAGTAAAAAGCATAAAACTACAACAATGAAACAAATAATAAGAAACATTCAGATCTATAGGTGCAAAGCAGAATTTAAGATCAGTTGCAGTGAAAGTAGATCAGACCTGTACAGTGAATTAAAGTAACAGGGAGTGATCAGGACACACAGACTCAGCAGTGAATGGCAGCTTAGGTAACAGCCCGGCTAAAGAGGGATGTCTTCACTTGTTCTTCCCTCAGATCCATAGACAGGCTGTTCCACAGATGGAGGCCGCAGTAGCTAAAAGCCGCCTCACCAAACTTCTTTGTGGAGGTTCTGGGGACAACTAGGAGTCCAGATGCCGAGGATCTGAGGGACCTGCTTGGTACATACATCTGTAGCATGTATATAGTTCAAACTTGTTAAAACCACGATTGGTTGATATGAAATGAAATGTCACGGAAAAAAACTCAAACACGACGAGGAAGGGAGCAACCAAAAGTGCAATAAAGTAAATTGTTACACAAATTTGAAAATATACTACAGTTGCATGAGACTTAATGTTATATATGTATCATGTATACTGAATACTATATATACTGTCCATTCAAACATAGCCTTTCACATCTGATTCAATTGCACTGTCCTATTTTAGCCTGTTTTTAATGTTGTATTCTTGTAATTTGATACTTATATGGTTATTTTTGTTTGTTTCTGGTATTTGCTGTCTACTCTCATTTATTCTAAGGTGTCCTTTGGTGACAGAAAGGCACCTATGAAATAAAATGTATTATTATTATTATGATTATTCTTATTATTATTCATGCCTACAATGTTTATACCTGTATATAAATATATCTGTTTATTTTGTACATAATGACCACACACTAACTGTTCATAATGTAACTTACAGGTGCAGTGTGTAAGATTGGGGCCTTTATTTTCAGAATAAGGCACACTTGGTATATAATATTCATAATTATTCCTCCCAGTTATTTATCCAGTCCACAAATGTCTATAGATAGTTACTTGTGTCCATATATATATATACCTCTTAAATATGTATATAGTTATTTTTTAACTTTATGTTTTATGTTTCTCTTGTCTTTTAAAATGTACTTATGTCTATATCTGTATGTACAATTGAGAGCAAAGTGAACCGGTGTCAAATTCCTCACGTGTGTACACACACCTGGCCAATAAAGAGATTCTGATTTATATTGTACATTCATGCCTACAATGTTTATATATAGATATATCTGTTTATTTTGCACCTAATGCTGACCACACACTATTTAATAACTGTCCATACTGTACTTAATACACATAATTACCTTTTTTATCTGCAATTGCTGCTAATACCATGCTGTGTATATATATATATATATATGTACAGTATATGTTAGTATATTCATCTCAACACGTCTATGCTGCGTATACTGTATTTCCTATAGCATATTCAGATTTATATCTGTACTATACTTATGTATCCTGTTCATATATACATACTCTGCATATCTAGTTAGATCCTAAACTGCACACTACTCTGTCATGCAATGACAATAAAGTTGGGTCAAATCAGGTCTATATATATATATATATATATATATATATATATATATATATATATATATATATATATATATATATGCATAATTGTTTGACTAATTAATCTTTCTTTTTTCAAAGCTAAAACCTGACATTGAGACTTGTTAAAACCAGGGCTGGTTGATATTAAAATCAATGTCACGATCCTTTAGTCGTGACTGTGCGTGGTTAACAAACACCAGGCAGCTTTTATAAGTCCCAAAACTCAACGGTGATACCAAAAAGGAGGCTGGACGAAATCTAAAAAGTGCAATAAAGTAATTTATTATGCACCATAGACCTACTATGTTCATAGAAGAATATATTTGAGAAATTGCACAGCTGAATGATATTCTTTGACTTCTTGGTGAATATAAATGACTTAAACTTTTAGAAAAGCTCTGCAGCCTGTCCTTATAAGCATAATACATGTCTATGGTACCAAAAGCTCACTCCACAGTGATCTACAAGTAAAAATACACTGTGCTTTACTCAAACTATTGCACATTAACTCACTGATTATTCATATCACTGGTGGAAAGTAACTAAATATTGAAGTATCGCACTTAAGTAGCCTATTCAGAGAATTAAGATTAAGACTTAAGACAAAGAAGCGTACCCTAAAACATATAAAACACAATATATTGTGAAAGATTAAAGCAGTTGTTTGCCAACCTTGTAGAAATCAATATAAATCTGTGGCCCCTCGTCATGTTTCAGATGCCTGAGTCATTAGGAGTTTCATAAAAGTCACATTTTCCCTCAAAACTTATCACGTTGTTTCGTTTGAATAACTATTTGAGACTCGATGATTCATCTGAATGACCCCTTTACTCTCCCATTAATCAGCTTGTGACCATTTACTCTGTGACCGTTCTCAGGTTGGCAACCGCTCGACAGAAACGCTAAAGCAACTCATATTTGTGTCAATTAACAATCAACAAATTTTACAAATTCAAGAAGTGGAATGAAGTCAGACGTACTATATTCACAGAAGAAAATAAATGTTGTGTTGCATGAGATTTTTTGACTAAATGTTATGCCGAACATCATCCTCTGTCATGATTCAATATAAATAACTAGAACATTAATGAAAGCTCTGCAGCCTGTCCTTGTAAGCATGATACACGTCCATGATACCAAAAGCTCACTCCACAGTGATCTGCAAGAAAAAAGCAACTATCCACATGATGAAAATACACTGTCTGATCATCCTGTCAGTGCTGGAAAGTAACTGAATACAATGATTCAAGTACTGCACACAAGTAGCCCATGTTTATCTGACAGCTAAAGTTAGACTTAACATAAAGAGACAATACATTTTTAAAGATTAAAGCAGTTGTTTGCCAACCTTTTTGTGTCTTTTTGTGGCCCCTCGTCATGTTTCAGATGTCTATGAGTCATTAGCAGTTCCACAAAAGACACATCCATCCATCCATCCAGTTTCTGTAACCGCTTATCCTCACTAGGGTCACGGTGAGGCTGGAGCCTATCCCAGCTGACTTTTAGGGCAGGCAAGAGGCGGGGTACACCCTAGGACAAGTCGAGAGATCAGCACAGAGTACAAAAGACACATTTCCCTTCAAAACTTCCCCTATAGTCAGCCACACACATTTATCCCGCAATGGCTGGGAGGAGCCTCGTCCTGCAACCACTCGACAAAAACAGTTCAACTTTGTATCAGTGTTAACAATATAATAAAATATTTCAAGGGGGCAGCATGTTTACTTCTGATGTTTTAGGTCCATTTTGCTGATGGTACTTTTGTATTGTAACTTTTTGAGTGTACTTGTAATGGATGACGTACTTCTTCCACCACTGCATCCTGTGTAAGAATGTGACTTTTGTTACAGCGCATCATACACACATTAGGTACATATAAAAGCATTGTCTTATAGGTGTATCAGAATGGGACCATCCTTCATATGAGTGCCATTTTTCAAAACGTGTTCCTTCTTCACACAATGGGTACTTATCTGCAGTTAGCACAACTAGTGCCCGTACTGGGAGTGACAGAAACAGCAAACCACACTATCGCCCCCGTAGATGACAGGAGTTTAACATCTGGTATATTTGTGTTATTAGGTCAAGAAGTAAAGGGATGGATGAGATCACAGCTAAGGCCGAGGGGATGCGAGCCAAATCATGAAGGACGTGGGCGAACAAGCAGCGATAAAAGCCTTAACTTTGAGTAAAGTGTAGTACGGAGGCTCAGTCAGCAGGTACGTCCTGCTAATACACTCTTTTGTTGTTGTTGTTGTTGTTGTTGTTGTTGTTGTCGGACAGGTCGAGTGAGGACATTGTATTCCTTATCTTACATCGCTGTGACACCACCCTCTCTAATTTTAATGAATTATTTAGAATCTAACTTAAAAGACACAAATGTCATGAGTAAATCATACGCCACGGCCGCTTCTTGTTAATTTAAGATTAGCTTGGCAACACTACAAGAGCGCACACACACACACACACACACACACACACACACACACACACACACACACACACACACACACACACACACACACATACACACAGTAGTGTACATGTAACTGCCAAAACAAGGGGACGGGTTGGGCTCTGCCACAATAACCCTGCTGTTATCGTATCTACTGTAGCATAGTGTACCTCGGGCAAGATAAACAGAGACAGCCATTTCATCCCAATGCACACATAATAAGAATAACATTCACCTGCTATGTCAGAAGTATTCTGACCTGCTGTTAGTTTAAAGTTGAAGTGAATAAGAAGCCTATGTTTCTTTGCATTTCCACGTGTGATACAGTAAAAAAAAAATAAAAAAAATGTTTTGAGTACAAAAACAGACAGGGAGAGAGAGAGGGCGCCCATTGTGAATGCATTCTGGTGTAGTGTGGACAATGGGGCGGAGAGGAAAAAAACACACTTGTTTACAGATAAACTGGTTTGGACAGGAAGCCAGTAAGGAGGAGCTCTGTGTTGTTAAACAGGCATGTGGAGAGGCAGGGATGAGCCAGCAAAAAAACACCACCGTGACCATAGGGAAGATCATGATGCAGCGGGCCACTCAAAGACATCACGCACACGTCCATATCTGCAAACACACACACACACTCGAGCAGTTGCAGATTAACACACTGCTGAGAAAAGCTCTGGAGTTTTTTAAAAAAGCGCTCCGGCTCTTCGCTGACATGAACAGAAGTTGTGGTTTGTTTAGTTTCTTTATGACAGAAAAATTAACAAGATAAAAAGACGCTCGTGGGTCCAGATTAGCGGTGCCAAACAGTAGCCAAGCTTCAGCTCTGGTGAATACTATACAGTTCATCCTGCATTGTGTCACCGTCACATGAGCGCACACTGCCTTCCATTAGGCAGGAGATCCTTATGACTCACGAAAACACAAGTCACATGTCACCACACAAATGAACCATGCTACTCAGACTGCTCTGTTATCCACAGCAGCTTTTCTGCAGGACCCAAATGAAATCACATCATAATGCATCTCTTCATTAGGAGGGGTTGAGACAGAGTGGAGCTCTCCCTTGTCTTCTGCTAGACGAGCTGAACAAGAGCCACAGTGTCATGTATCGTGGTGTTTGGCCACAAGCGGGGCTAACCCCGGCTGCAAAAGTTGCCACGGCGGGGCAGTTTCAGTTCGATGTAATTTGATTTTATGTTAGATGACTTGCGTGCATGGTTGGCTGTTACACTCAGCTGCTTCTCATTCAAGGAGGCGTTTTTTTACGGATTTTCTCTCTCTCTCTTTCTCTCTCTTCTTCCCTCATGTGACTCGAAAAAGACGGCCTTTAACACCACCACCAGACACGGGACTGCATCGCATCAAATGATAGGGAAATAAGACTGTAGCAAAATGTAAACACGCCTCAAGAGCTCGGAGGCAAACCCGGCGTGAAGGAAAAACATCGACCAAAGACTGAATGACACCTTGAAAACTCTCCAAAAGGTTGATTAAGGTCAAAGGTGAAATGAAACCAGGGATAAGAAACAGTTTGCAGGTGACTTCACGTCACTTCTACCGACACACACACACTGACATCACATTTTGTGGCATCGCCAGCTCTCCGTTGCCAATCTCTGAATTAAATTAAGTGAACAAAGTGTGAAAATCATCCTCACTTTTCTGTCTGTAGAAGTGAATCTAAGATCAGAGACTAAATGATTTCTTCTGTCGTTAAAAAACAAACTTATTCCTCGTGGTAACCTGCGCAGACGGAGCTAATATCTGGGGATATTTCACAGCCAAGTGGTCAAAAAGAGCAACACGGTGCAACAAAGTGTCAGAGACTATAGGCTTACTATAATAACGTGGCCTATTCCCCCGTCTTGGTCTTTAGAAAACACAATAAGCCCCACTGAGAACTCCATACTAGAGAGAGACTCTCCATTGATGTGTCCTCGGTACCCCTCCCCCTCTCTCTATGAGACATCTGTAGCAGCTGCCCCCTTGTGCTCCTGTCAGCAGGGCAGAGTGTGTGTGTGTGTGTGTGTGTGTTTGCATGTGTGTGTACGCATTAGTCGAGGTGGGGTTTGCCGGGAGGTTAGCGTGGGGCGTGTTATGACACCTCCCCCTTTGGAGGGGTCTGGCCCCGCACACTTGTGGGACATCACATTTATCAATGGCTAATAGTCACTAGCAGGTCACCCTGAAAACACAACAGAGACCTCTGACCCCTTTTTAGCACAGAAAACTGCGAGGTGGTCACATCGGCCCCCGGGTGCTATAAAGAAGTGCGCACACACACACACACACACACACACACACACACACACACACACACACACACACACACACACACACACACACACACACACACACACACACACACACACACACACACACACACAAACACAAACTTCGTCCTAACTTAATCCACAGACAGATTAATTTAGAATAAAAGCATAAAACAGATTCTACCACACACAGACATTCTCACACATGACAATTGAATTAAGTGAGTATAATTCACAGAGACATTACAAACGAGGGGAAAACGTGTGTATGTTAAATCAGCAAAAACTCCACAGACCCGTCACTGAGAGATTATCGACAGCATCGAAACTCTTTCACACACCACCATCTATTTTCACGTACATTAAACACGGTGTTTTCCAGACTGAATGTCCACATGCTAAAAAAAGAAACCCTATCAGATCCTGTGCACGACACAATAAAATAACTCCAGCAACGACATACTGCATCGAGAGAGCGCCTGGCCGGGCCGTCCCAACCTGCCGAGAGGCGTTTCCCATTCATTCAAAAAGAAATGTTATTTTTGGAGACACGTTTAAATCACTCAACAAAAACACGTTGCTTCCTGGTCTGGTAGTATCTTGATGATTGTCCACACCCGTCTGTAGTTTTTTCTTCATTGAGGCAGACTGCTGAGAGGGATTACAGAGAGGGCTAAACACAAGCGAGATCTAATCCTAGGCATGCAGGGTTACAGAAAGGCCTTGAAGAATAAGTTTAGGAAGGCCGACGTTAACAGCAATATTTATTTATTTATTTTTTTGCCTGGAAGCTGGTGATTGAAGATAGTTTATGCCTGCAATCTTTATCTCTAAATTGATGATGCTTGTTGCCAAAATAAAGGCGGCTTCACCGCAGGATTAAGAGCCTCCACTGACACCTGGATGGAAATAATATACACGATGATGAATGTGCAATTTAATCAGAATATTGCATTAAAAGAGAGAGAGCCCTAAACAATTATTAGGCAGGAAACGCATCAAAAAGTGTCAGAGAAGTGTGTAAAATCTAAAGATGTGCTGCGTTCAGGTCACAGCTCGCAACAACATGTTCTAGTTTACAGAGCGTTTTAAACCACTGAAACCTTCAGCAGATTTCCTTCATGAGCGTCGCAAAGCGTCGTAGAATCAATGTTTCTTTTTTGGTTTTGTTTAGAAACAAACATTTAACGTGTGGAGCTCAAAGATTTCAGTTTCTGGGCGGCATTTTAATTCAGATCTGCAAAGCGTTTGCAAAGCGAAGGCCGGGACGCCGAGATGAATCAGAAAACAACGCAGCACAAACAGTGTAAAATCATGTATGCTTATGAGGTGTCGCCTTATTACACGAGCTGATCTGAGACCACACAGTCGGTATTGTTGTTTTCTTCGTGATGTACGTCAGGCTGTGTGTTGGATGAGTCGCAGTCAGTGTACAGGTGATTCTACATCTCCTCGTCCTGTTCCTGACACTGTAACGCTGGAAAAAGTTGTTTTCTGGTGAGCTAATCGAAGCCCAATATTTATTAAACGTCAGGCCAATATTTGCACTGAGAGCAGACACAATCACAGCTGCTTGTCTTAAGTCCACCGCCTGTATTTAATGATCTCATGCTCAGTGTCTGGAGATAACCTCAGACCTAGTAATATCAGAGCAGCTGTCAGTGATGCTAAAACTGATACTCTGCATTGATCATTTGATCTGAACTGATCCTGCACGCTGTGCTCACATCTACACATCTTATTATTAGATTACAGTCTGACATACTAGGCCTGTTATTGCTGTCTAATTTCACACTATTTTGAATTGTTGCAGGAGTTCACAGAGAAATTCAAACTGATTACTAATAATAATTTAAAAAAAGCTCGTCACAATGCAGCTGACATTTGATTGCAATAGTTCCTGACAAAGATTGCACACCTCTATCTCAGATAGATAGATAGATAGATAGATAGATAGATAGATAGATAGATAGATAGATAGATAGATAGATAGATAGATAGATAGATAGATAGATAGATAGATAGAGTAAGCATGCATTAAGAGAACTACATATACTACATTAAACATGCGTTGATGTTAATCAGAATTTGATTAAATCTGTGCAAAGAAGTTAAATATGTGCAGACCGGTCCGACATGTGCAAAGAAGAAATGAAACTCTGACAAACTGATCAGGTCTGCAGGTTTTCTTCACCCAGTGAGGGGCAGGAGGACGACGCGGCTGCTACTACTGCCACTTTACAAACAGATGTAGGCGTCGCAGGACAGAAGCACCCATCCCTGGCTACATGTGGAGCGGGCTGCTGCTGTGAAATCTGATGTATGTATGACAATTAAACATCCTCCTCAAGTGTTCCAGCAAAGACCACTCACATTTTCCACTGACACTCTGGGAGGTTATATTAAATTATAGGTTACCTGAGCACGCCTGCAGTCATAAGCAGCCTTTAACAGCATCTCATGTGTGAGTGTGTGTGGAAATGTTGAGAGGGTGAGAAACAAAACGCAGAGTTGGAGCTCCAGGAGACAAAACAGGATCTACTCATTGTCCTGTTTCTGGACTACAAATTGAAAATCCCTGCGGAAGTCCCTCCCTCCGCACAAGCCACTGTTCTACCTCGATGATGTAACCACTTTCCAAATATAGCGTGTTGCTGATGCCTGAGCTGTGCAGCCATTGGCTGGCGGTGGCTGTCAGTCAGCGTGACGTCGCCGCGGACGCGTTATTATTGTAAACAGCCCGCCTCGCTCTCCACCGACGCGCTGTGCCGAGCCGACTACTCCATCCAGCCCTTTGTTCACGCGGCGAAAACACCGACGCGACAAAACCGCCCCAAGACTGCGACTACGACTGCGACTCAACAAAGACCAAACAAAGTTAAAAACACACGAGCTGAGACCGTGACACCGTCTGCTGCCGCTCCCGAGCGTGTGTGCGCGCGATAAAACCATTTATATACGTGTGTGTGTGTGTGTGTTTTGTTGGTCCTCATGCAACCGGCGATCGTGCATGAAGAACAATAATAAACTGATGTTTGCAGACTTGTCAGCGCGCGCGCACACACGCAAACAACACGAGCTGATCTCACAGTCAGATGAGCCAAACGCACGAGCACACACGGCGTGTTGGACATGACAAGACATGAGGACATGAAGACATGAGGACACGCTTTGGCTCCTTTAGATGTCAAATTGTCATTTAGGGAGGGCACACACACACACACACACACACACACACACGGGGCCTGGAACTTCTGTCCTACCTCTGCGATCCAACAACATTCAGGAGACTTTACTTTGTGCTCCAGCCCCGCGTCGCAGACAATCGACCCAAAAGGAAAAAAAACGACTTTTCTTTGTGTCAGTGACTTACTCCAACTCAACTAGTCGAGAGGTCACACAGCAAAAGTTGAAATGACTCCACTCAGTGTTTTAATGGCACTTACTCACTCGACAGCCTGGATGTCTTTTCGGAGTGATCGACCGCATCTCTCGCTCTCTCTCTCTCTCCAGCCGGCCACCGGTGGTGACACCCTCACCTCGACGTCTTCTTTCTTTCTTTTCTTTTTTTTCTCTCTCTCTCCCATCCAGGCAAGTTGACAACAAGCTTCCTTTCTCCGACTAAGTGCAGTTTCAGCAAAGCTTCAAGGAAGTTGTTTCTTTTGTTCCAGTATTTTTTGGTTGCGTCAATGTTGCGAAAAGAGAGAGAGAGAGAGAGAGAGAGAGAGGGTGGGGGGTGGGAGAGGCGGAGCGGTGAATACACAGAGAGAGAGAGAGAGAGAGAGAGAGAGAGAGAGAGAGAGAGAGAGAGAGAGAGAGAGAGAGAGAGAGAGAGAGAGAGAGAGAGAACACACATCTAAGCGCACCACAGCCTGGTTCGCACGCCTGGCCATTAACGCGCACAGAGAGAGAGAAAAACAAGCCTTCATCTAAATCCGCGATAAACTCTCAGTCTCATCAGCTCAGCTCACGTGTCTGGGACGAACAGCATCCCCTTCAAAGTGAAATAGACTAAGCTACACACACACACACACACACACACACACACACACACACACACACTCCCGTGCTCGGGTCCGATAGGCTGTCCAAGATCAGGCTATACTACTACAGTTCGGTGCGCACCCGCACGGCGCGCGTAAAAAGGAACGGATCCATTTGCATACAGCTCTCCGGGAGCCACCGGGTAACTTGGACTTCTCTTTCCACAACTACACATTCCTAGTCGCTTCCTTCCTTTCTTTATAGCTTTCAATGGCGCGTGGAGCCGTACACTCACACGCCTTTCCGAGTCCAAACTCTAAACGGACAGTAACGCGGTAACGCGTTACCAACGAACTTACGAGAGCACAGAGTTCCTTCCACGCTCCAAAACTCTCCTTCTGTCACATGAAGTCACCTCTTCCTTCATTACAACTTAAAGTTGAGTAATTATCCATCCATCCATTCCTTTAATCCAGCCTGGCAGGTTACTCTCTCTCTGTGTCACAGACTAAAAGTTTACTCCCTCTCAGCGGAAGCAGGTTTTATCAAACATGCAAAATAAAATAAATAAAAAAAGATGGAGAGACGATTTCTAACTAGGATAGATAATTAGATTTCCTGCTTCCTGGCGGCAGAGACGGGACCGTGAAGCAGAGCAACAAGTAACGAGTGAGGCTCGTGCTGGAGAAATGTCTTTCGGTGTAACGAGTCCGTCACTGTTCTCGGGAGCCGGTTGGGGAGGGAGAAGCTGAGGCGGCTTACTATGCAGAAATAGGATCATGTTGGTTCATCGGATAAAAAGGTGAGCTGCCTGTTTCCTCGCCGCTGTGTTACAGTAGCGTTGCATCAGGAAGTTGTTGGTGTCAGTGAAGTCACCATCAAGACGCCCTTTCTCTCTCTCCATCCATCCAAGCAGCCCGACGTCCGTCCACAGCAGCATGTGCCTGAACACAGAGGCAGAGAGGCAGCCGGTGCCCTTGAAAATATTTTGACCCCACAGCGACAGAGGGGCTGCTGGGACCAAAATGTTTGAGATGGAGCTGGTGGAGAGAAATAAAAAAATTAAAAAAAATAATAAATAAAAAAGAAGCTGCAGATTTGAGTGAAGAGGACGTCGATTTCAAAAGGTTGCAGATGGATTAAAAAAGACAAGAGTGCAGCTCTGATGAGTGTGACAACTTCAGGTGCACACACACACACACACACACACACACACACACACACACACACACACACACACACACTGTAGGCCCGTGGAGGATGATGTTCTGCAGACTGCACAGGGACCTCTGAGGCCGAGACCTGGGCACTGTGCGTAGAAGACGCGTAAAAGTCTGATAAGACACATTTTGTTTGTGCACATGGAGACAGAGGAGTGTAGATCATATTCGTGACATACGCCTTTTTCAAATCCTACACATGGAAAGTGTGGAGCAGCCATCTGCGCTGCTTCTTATCAAACACTTACATTCAAAAAGTTCTGCTTTTATCAGGAGGACAGCGTCCTTATTGTCCGAGCAGCAGCGCGCCTCCACGTCTTTAATAAAAAAAACAAGCTGCACGTTCAGGTGCGCACGCAGCAGCCACCCTGCGTCCTGCAGCCAACAGGTCATCTGTCATACGGGCTGCGTGCCTTTACTGTTTGTTCCAACACAACAAAACACACACTGTAAAAAAATATGTGAGCTCATTTCACAGCAGACATCCTCACTCATTTTGTTTTTAGAGCTCGTTTCACGAGGAAGTCTCCAATGCGATATGTGCACGTGGGCACTTAAACAGTGAGGCTGGTTGTTGGAGGAAATGCTGCTAATTAAAGAAAAACGTTTTTTTTATCTGAGAAAAACAGAAACTTTAACAGGAAACTTGAGCTGATAAAACTGCAAATATTAAATTGTCATGAGCAGATTTTT
>CM014079.1:3737526-3804960 GCA_004119915.2 Collichthys lucidus
TAACTTAGACAACAGAGAACCCCCAACACAAAGGCAGATCACAACAGTATATGTGGCCTTTCTGTTGACCTACAAAGGCCTTTTGAGTCTGATGCACGCACGCCTAACCTACCTGAAGAGCTGAGGTAAAGGGGATGTTTATCCCCCAGCTGGGAGCTGGACTCAGGCGCCATTTGCACGTGTACAGTGTGTGAGTGATAAAGAGAGAGAGAAAAGACACGGAAGTGACCAAACATATCAACTGTTGGAGGGCTTCTTCAGCTGGTGCCTCATGAGCGAGGCCTATGACTAACGTCGGAAGAGAGTAGGAGTGCCAATGTTGCCATACCAATGCTGCGAGAGAAAAGAAAGAAGGTAGGAAAAAAGAGTGGACGGCGATTGGAGCGGATACACTAAATAAGACCAGAAATAGGCCGTGTGTGTGGAGTGGGATGGTAGTGAGATTTGTGTAAACATTTGCATTTTGATGCACCATTTTGACCCACATGCAAAAATGATATTTAAGCATGTTGTGCGTGGGAGAGATTCAGAGTCATGCATCGTGTACAGCACGCGTGCAAACGCCTGTCCGTGGACGTGGAGTCCTTACGACGGCGTGCAAAGCTTTTATTCCAACAAAACACAACACACAAAGTGAAGGCACTTAAAGGGGAAGTAATCACTAAAATTATCCGCTTCCTCTTCTCTGTTCTAAGTATATCTTCCTCGTTAAACTCAGTTGAAGTCAGTGCACACGAGCCGGAGTTTTTAAACTTGTGAAGAGGCTCTTAAAAAAGAAAGAAAGAAAAAAGGGCAAGGCCAACAAATCTGTGCAGAGCTTGTATCACACCCATGCTGCTGTTTATTGATACGTAGCTGTGAGTAATAATCGCAGACAGGAATAGACGCCGGTCAGCGCAAACAGAGAATTTCACAGCTTCATCTTCGCTCGTCTTGTCTGATTGTGTCTGACCAAATTTTTTCTCCATTGTGTGGACTCACACCCTCACATCACGATGAGCGAGCCCTCCCTCCCTCCCTCATTCCCTTCCCTATCTCTCATCCCTGCTCCTCTTCTGTCCCACACTACATGCCTCTCTATTTATACTGTTGAGTCAGTTTGCCACTGACAGGAGTGAGCGATAAGGAAGATTGAATCATCATCATCAGCGTGTGTCTGTTAGAAAACACCAGCTTTCATACATCAGCTGCGCCGTCCGAGTGTTTACAGGCGGTTCATCAAAGTGTCTGACAGACAGAGAAAGGTGTGCACGCCCGTGACCTCGTGAGAGTGAAGGAAGCACATGTGCCAAAGTGGAACGTCCTCAGCATCGGCCCGGCCCGGCCTGGCCCGGCCCGGCCCGATGGCTCCAGAGGAAGGAGAGGTGTATCACTCCGACAGGATACTGGTCCATAGGTGTCTGGTTTCAGATGGCAGGCCTGCTGTGAGCACAGTGTGGAGCACAGCACAGCCAAGTGGACAACAATGGAAACACACAGAGACACAGGTGTCCCTACGAGGAACCCCAAAGTGTGTGTGTGTGTGTGTGTGTGTGAGAGAGAGAGTGTGTGTCGATTTGGGACGCCCATGTGTAAATACGTCCTTGTACATACGACATATGTTCATATGCTTACTGCTGCAATACAGGCGTGCTCGTCCATGTGTGTGTGTGTGTGTGTGTGTGTGTGTGTATTAGCTCACTGGTATTGATTCACTTGCACTCTAGCTGCACTCGTGCATACTTCCCTCAGGACGCTAACACCTGCACATGGAAATGAAGGGAAGTATTCCTGAGAGAGACACGTGGCTCCGTGAAGATTGTGCTGAAGAAACAGGAAGCGCGTCGCTGCAGGAAACAAAAGGCTGAAGATTCACATCACTGTCATCGTCTCGCTCGCCGTGTCCATCCGTCTCTTTATTTACAAGTCCTCCCTTCCTCTCTCTCTCTCTCTCTCTCTCTCTCTCTCTCTCTCTCTCTCTCTCTCTCTCTCTCTCCTTTAACTCACTGGAGGATGCTAACCCATCAGGTCCCTTGGCTCCCCTCCATGGGATGATGTCATTTCAGATGACATCACCATGCAGTGTATGTGTGTTTGTACCCCCATCCACCACCACCACCACCACCACCTACCCACCCTACCTCACCCCACCCCCATTCCTCCTCCTCCTCCTCTTCCTCCTCCTCCTGCAGCCCTCCCTCTGTTTCTTCCCTCAGAGAGGGAAGGTGCTGTTTGACACACACCCGCGATACCCAGACCATCGGCCAAACTGCCGTGCTAGCACAAGTAGAGAGAGAGAGAGAGAGAGGGAGAGGGAGAAGGAGGGAGAAGGAGGGAAGGAAGGTAGAAACATTCACACAAAGAAAGAGGCGAGCGAGTCTGCGGAGCGGCCGTGGTGTGATGCGAGGGCACAGAGAGAAAGAAGAGTGGAAGAAGAAGAAGAAGTGTGGCAAAGACTCGCTCAGGGAGGCGATGGGCGCCGAGGGGCAAGTTAGTTTAATTACACAACATCGCTCGCTACCATAACACCACAAAGCCCGAGCATACACTGTCATTAAGATTAAAACGAGTACACAGAGGAGCGCCGCAGACAGTCTGGATTCTGTTCGGCTCTATTGTCTATTGTTAACACCGATGTAAGACTTCACAGTCTGCTGCAAAATCCTGATAAACAGAAGAGTTTAATGTGTAGAGTTTATTTACAGAAGATGGCATCATGGAAAATAATAAGCATAACTATGTTTTTAGAAGATGTTATTAGAATCATTTGTCGTCGTTTGTCACCTTAGAATGAGACACATGTTTCTACAGGAGCCCAGAATGGACAAACAAACCAAACGCTGATTCTGGATTTGAGTTTTTTTGCACATTTTCTGACCACCGTAGTTTTTCTTTCACGCTCAGAAGGAGACGGCGACTGTCTTACAACGGAGCCAAGACATCAGTTGATGGAGAATTAAGTCAATGCCTAAGTATCAAAAGCTGCAGTTCCTCTAACGTCCACTTGAGGCTGGCTCCAGCAGTGAGTCAGTCTCCATAAGTCCCCATGTTTCACAGCAGAAATAAACATGTTTACAGCCTGGTACAAAAAACAGTTTTGGTCTCTGTAGCTAATTTCCCCGTTCATGACAACTGTACTGAGGGTGAATTTATATACAACTCACCTGTTCACATTATATTAAGGCTTAAAGTTATGCAGGGTTAAGAGCGTGGACGTTTGAGCAACCAGGCGTCATTCGGCCCGCCTCAGGTCCGCTGATGATCCACGTCTGTGCGGTAACTTACGGAGATCGACGTGTTCTGGAGCCAGCCTCAAGTGGCTGTTTGAGGAACTGCAGTTTTTGCTTCATAAAGGTTTCCTCTTGGTTATTAGGCATAAAAATGACTTTGTTAAAGTTTGGTTATAATAAATATATTGATTAATCCTGTACATGGTTGCACAAGTGAGTCACATTTATGACGACCTAATTTCCCTTCAGGGATGAATAACGTAATCTATCTATCTATCTATCTATCTATCTATCTATCTATCTATCTATCTATCTATCTATCTATCTATCTATCTATCTATCGATCTATCTATCTATCTATCTATCTATCTATCTATCTATCTATCTATCTATCTATCTATCTATCTATCTATCTGTTTTACAATAAAAGCATCACTGCACAGCAGCCGCTCACCTTTTCGGGGTCAGCTGAGGATGTAATTATTCAGCTTCTTTACAATTACCCTGTGAATGCCGGTGACAAGCAACGCTCTCAGATTTTTTGCCGTGACTAATTTAATACAAAGATCTCCTCACTCGTGTCTTTCATACGAGGTCTCGGTGCAGCAGAGGCACTCCCCACACTGAAACGCACGCCTGGGCTTTATTGAGCTCAGTTGGCACGATCTGAGCCAATGATGTCATCCTGGTGAATGGGGCAGCAATATGGGGATCAGCAAGTTTCTGAAATGAGAAACGGTGCGGACAGACATCATGCATAGTAGTAGACAGTGGAGTCATTACAGCGGAAAGGTAAAAGGCTGCATCACTTTGCCGTGTTTTTCATTCTGTAGGAGGGACAATGGTGAGCGTTGGAGGCCGCGTGCCCACAGAAGCTGGTCTCAAATTACACGTTGCAAGTCTCAAAATTTTGAGGCATGGTTGGAGGTTTTCATGTGGCGGTGCTGCAGAGTTTTGATACGTGGTTTTAGAAGTCCGCCAGGGAAATCTGTTGTTTTCAGCAACGTCGTACGACGGAGATTATAACCGTGCGTTTGTGTGTGTGCATGTGCCGAGGTGGGGATATCATCATCACTTCAATGACTAGAGAGGTCCGAGGCTTTTGGTCATGGTGTTCACCCGTCTGTCCCATGAGTACGGGGCCAGGGCCCCCGTCACCTCCACCTGCTCCAGCCTACAGAGGGGACCGGCGCTAAATTTAGATACACTAAGGAAGCTCGTCTGTGGACACGAAGCGGGATAGAGATCCTCCAGATTGTTGGAAAACTGGGGCTCTCATCTCTGTGCCAAGCGTAGAGGGAGGGTATTTACTGCAAAAAATGTTCACCTTCAAGACCTCAAAGGTCCAGGGTGTAGGATTTAGTGGCAACAAGCTCTGAGATTGCAGATTGCAACCAACTGAATACCCCTCCATTCACTCTTCCCTTTCCAAGCATGTAGACACACTGGACCTTCAAGTGAACCATTTTTCCTTTTTTTTAACATTATAGATACAATTTTTAGCCAAGTTTGGTCCCTGAAATATCAGAAACTCTTGGATTGACTGTCATTCATGGTCCTCGAGGGATACGTCTATTTACCTCCCCTGACTTTTGTTCTAGAGCCGCAGTGAGTTTGACGTTTTCGGTTTTGATTTCTCCAGAAATTGTTGCTGTGGTGTTAGGCAGTGCTCGCATACTCCCCGTGGAAACACTGGCGATCCCTGCTGAAGTGAGGAGAAGGAGGCGGGTACGTGGAACTGGATAGGAGCCGGTAACAGTGCTAACCAGGCTAACAGAGGGAGTGTGGAGAGTGAAGCATCACAGAGACGTGGCTGAATGAACTCACGGTGAAGAAAGTGGAAGAAACGACGAATTTCATATGTGGGGAGTCCACTCAGCTCATCTTATGTCAACAACTTTTCAATGGACTGCCGTGTAACTTACACACCTTCATGTCCCTCAGGATGAATCGTAAAAGCTTTGGTGACATCACAGCTCCTCTGGCTTTTGACGAAATACTTCCAAAAGTCAAACTAATCGTGGCCGTCCCAGAATCGGGTCTCCGCTTGTCTCTGCTTGAGAATATGCCGCAATCAGCCGGCATCAATCTGCACAGAGCAGATCAAAGTCAGACAGAGAATCCAGCTGATTTTCAAAAATAAAAAACACCCTGTGCAAACTACCGACCAACACTTGGTATATTTACATGTTTAGAAGCACATAAAACGAAAAAAATCAAAACCAAATCTGAGCAAGATCATTTAGTCTGGCGTGAAGTTTTCGGTGTGAACATGGTTTTATTCCCATGGACTGAGACGACTGAGACGACATGTCGTCTCTAGCTCTAAATTTTCTACACTTCTATCATCTGCACTGCCGGGAACAATGAACCCTTTCACTTACGCATAGTGAACGCAGTGCAGACGTCTGCAGAGGTTGACAGTCCTTCTTGAGACAATCTATAAGAAAAGCCAATGCACTGATCATTTGTGCCACAGACTGAACCTGTTTGTGTTCTGTGAAGCGGGTCGACCTTTGGTCTTTTATAAGAAATATCCAGAATATGTCAGACTTGGAAAACCGGACTGTGAGACTCCGTTGAAGTCCAGGTGAGGAGGAACATTTTTTGCAGCGTTGAGGGGACAGAGTGAGCTGTGGACCCCGACCACTCTCTCTCTCTCTCTGTGTGTTCCTCTGCACCTCTCAGAATAAAGACTTGACACACACACACACACACACACACACACACACACACACACACACACACACACACACACACACACACACACACACAAATCCAGACACACGTGCATAAGCGCATGTGCACTCCTGCCTTGCATGCACCTGTTGTCTTATATGGAACATGCAGCTCTCCCTTGAACAGGAGGCAGAGCACTAAGAATTTCCACCTGTGCGTGGGAGGTGTGTGTGTGTGTGTGTGTGTGTGTGTGTGTGTGTGTGTGTGTGTGTGTGTGTGTGTGTGTGTGTGTGTGTGTGTGTGTGTGTGTGTGAGACAGATAAAGAGGGAGGCAGTAAAAGAGGGAGGAGAGCGACAGCGGCGTTTTATTAAGGGATGACTTGAATGAAATTCCCCCTTTTAAACACACCCTCTTTAACTCACTCCTCTGCCCTTTAGCTGCTCTTTGTCCACCTCCTCCACCTCCTCCACCTCCCCTCCACCTCCCCTCCACCTCCTCCACCTCCACCTCCCGGGCCCCAAATGTCGCCCCCTAACATTGACATGTTTTGGGTCATTTCATCTGATGGGATCTCCTGGGAGAAATTAGCATGTGCAAAAGAAAAGTCCACAGTTTTAAAAGCTCTGTGTTTCCAATTTGCCGCCACATGCTTCAAATTAGCCACGTATTTACTAAGGTCAGGCGCTGGGCACGGAGCCCGGTGGGGGAGCCTGTGTACAGGTTCGAGAGTGACGGGGAGAGCGAGAGAGGAGCGAGTTAGCGTAATTGCAACCCACCGCTGCCATCGTGATACCACAAGATTTCTGTTCCGCCTATCTGAACGAATGCACAGAAGCAGAACCGCTTCAACAAATTGTCATCAGAGCGACGCGGACTATAAGTCCGGGTTATACAGTCACACATGGCTCTGTCAGAGTTTTACTGCCGCTTGTTTTATTTTTACTTTGTGAGGAAAATTAACACAGCGGCTTACTCGACCATTCCAGGGTATTTCAGGCTCAATAGGATTACACTCAGAGTCTGGTTTAACGTTAGCAGAATATGAGGAGCTGCGGCCTGGCTTCTGTCACAAACGTGAAGTTTTACAAGCTCATTATTGGACATTTCTACTTCTGGAGACTCGCTTTATTTGTTCCGAGGCCAGATGACATCCTTATCGCATCTGTTGTGTGCTCGTCTTGTTTATATCACGACTCAGTCTTGGGTGAGGCTCCTCCAGTGGGTTTTATGTGTGTGTGTGTGTGTGTGTGTGTGTGTGTGTGTGTGCAGTGAAGCCTAAAAGCATTTCAGCGGGGGAATGGGAGAGGGTCTGGAATCCTGGGATGACATCATTATCCATGATGTCATTTTTGCAGGGTGACTTTGGCACATGTGAGGCTCGGGTGAGGTCACGCTTTCACTTCTAAGTCGCAGTAATTGACAGTGAGACAGCAGGTCACCGCGGCAGATTGAGCAATGTCAGATTTAGAAGCCAATTAGGATAATCAGAAATAACCAATTAAATAATTTTAATTTGACTTTTCTGGATCTGATACTCGTGTTTCTGTCGTATCGTAAAGATCGTACCGATGTGAGAATTAAATGTGTTTTTGTTCTCCGTGAGGTTGACGTGCTTGTGCACAGTTATTGTATGTGATGTCAAAATTTTCTCCATATGTGCTCTCGTAAAAAAGGAGTTAAGACATTTCTCATACAAGCTTGCCAATAATTTTCACATTAAACACTTCAGAACTAAAATAATTTGCCGGCCTCGTATGTACAAGAAGAACATGCTCTTCCCCTCCTCGGTGTGAAAAACGTCTTTCAGTTTCATGGTCACTTAAAGAAACGACGCCGCAAAACATTTCTGATCATCGAGAAATGAGCTGTTTGATGTTTTTATATGAATCTGACTGACAGTGTAAAGAAGCTCAAAATCTGTGAGTCTGTTCGCCACCAGCAGACCTGAAGCGGCCCGGGTGCTCAAACAAACCATCTGTAACGTCATTCAAAGCGTCCACTGCAGTTCCTCTAACGTCCACTTGAGGCTGGCTCCAGAAGTGAGTCAGTCTCCATACAAATGGCCCACATTGATCAAGGCGGCTCAGGTTTGATCCATTAATCTGGATTAGGACTAAAACACAGACAGTCACAGTTTAGATGTTTACTAGACCTACTGATCTGTCACTTTCCCTGAAGTTTATGAGGCCTGGATGCATCGTGTCAATTAATAGAGCGATGTCGCAGCAGCTATTTTGACACGAAATAGTCGACACAGGTGTTACCAAGGCTCAGTTCCATTTAGTGCAGCAGAGACTTTCCAGTGAGCCAACCAGCACCACAGCAGCACCCTGACTCAGTTTGACCCGAGTGGAACTGAACAAAAATACAAATTTTCTCAGTTCCAGCCTCGTAATTTTGAAGATTTAGCTGCGTTTCTTTGTCTAATGTGATAATAAACTTGATGTCTTTTAGGTTTTAGAGTCAGAGAAACCAGTTTTATTATATTATATGTTTTTTATCACGAGGTTCTTGGGATTTGCACAACGTGTAACTTGATAAATAAGTAGATTATTGTAAGTTGCAGCCAAGCAGCATCCTCTGTGGTTGTGAAATAAAGTCAAACTGCAGTTCCTCTAAGGTCCACTTGAAGTTGGCTCCAGAAGAAGTGAGTCAGTCTCCATAAGTCCCCATGTTTCACAGCAGAAATAAACATGTTTACAGCCTGGTACAAAAAACTGTTTTGGTCTCTGTAGCTAATTTCCCCGTTCATGACAACTGTACTGAGGGTGAATTTATATACAACTCACCTGTTCACATTATATTAAGACTTAAAGTTATGCAGGATTAACAGAAACTTACGGGGGGCGTCACGCATACGCCGTCCGTTCTTTATACTGTCATTGTGAGCAACAGAAGGAGAGCATTATGGAAATTAAGATTTCTGCAAATTATTAAACAATTAATATTTCATTCACCCGGCTGCTTCTCTTACTCGGAGCGAGTCCAACTGTAGAAGAAGCTTTGATAACTCACCAAACTAACCGGCGCGCAGACGTCAGACAGCAGATCCGGTCTGAAGCTCGGGCTTTAACTTTTACAGCACGAGGATGGATGGCTGGATTATACGTGAGAGGCTGCGGTGATCGCTCAGACCACGGAGGGTAGATCTGGAAAGAGACTCAGCCTCTGGGCATTCTGATGGACTGAGTTCACAGTGATACTCATCCGATGAGTGGTCTCCAATGTGTAGGTGTCTTTCCTCGACGAGACATTGTCTGAAAAACAGCGTGTGTCAGTGGGAAACAGTATGACTCATGTAAAACTCGATTTCAAAACTCACATGCTTTCCTCATGTGTCCTCCTCTGGCGTGTACCTGCGGGTCATTTGCATCAGCCCCCCTTCTTGACTACATCATTCAGCCAATAACCATCAATTTATCATGGCATGAACATGTGCAGCCTGTCTCTGTCTGTCTCACACACACACACAGGCACACATGGAGAGCTCGAGGCGGGCCATCCATTCTCATTAGTACCCTGTTGCAGTCGGCTGACGGTAAACTGAACGTGTGCCAAAGTCATAAACTTACACACCCCTCCCCGCCATTACCTCATAATTATGATATCACACACGAGTATCTCATAGTGATGACATCACGCCATCTTGCCTTTTTTTTTTCTTTTTTCTGATTACATTACAACGTGTCCGGTTCATGCCAAGACCCTTATCCCTGAAAAGACCAAGGACAAAATGCAGACTGGGCGACTGGGTCCAGTCTGGAGAGTAATTACTGGATTTACTATTGAGATGAATGCGTCTGCTTCGGCCATTGTTGTCCAGTTAGCAGAGCTTGTTCACACTCTGAGATAATGCTGTTGGCAAGTGAAGTTCTCATTACCTATAGCTGCATGGAAATGTGCCAAATGACCGCCCCCTCTCTCCCTGTATGACTAACGCTTTGGTCTCTCTGGTCACGAATGATGAAGTCAGTGGTCTTACACACCGTCTATCCATTCGTGTCGCTATCTAAATATTTGCTGACACACACCGTTTCACACTTAAACATGATTGTGTTTGGAAATGTGTTTGTGCACCGGGTCACGGTGAAGCCGGCGGAGTCCTTCATGACGAGGGCCGTTTTAGTTTAGTGGAGAGATGACAGCTCTGACATGAAAGCGTAGATCCATCACGGGAACAATTTTACTAAAAGACAGACTTGGTTATTTCATGAAGCAGCCGAGGGTCAATCCATCTTCTGAGGTAAGTTAAAGGCTACACGCCGGTGCCATCAGCCATCGCCGCCGCCTCCAAACACCTTCCCGTGTTCGCCTTTATTTTGTGCATCCGTCTGTCCTCAGCACTCATCCGGCATCTGCTTTTCTGTCCCGGTAATGACTCTCAGATTATGGAGCGTGTGAGGGCTGAAAAAGAAAAAGCAAAGCTGCATCGAAACACCCCAAAACACCAAACGTGTCTTCCAAAAGCTGAGAGTTTCTCTAAATACTGGAGAATTTACGTCTTAAGGGCGACTATAAAACAACCACAAACACATACTACAACATACACATGCATGAACACACTGTGTGTAATAGGCTGTGTCACCCTCCACCTTGTAGATTTATATGGAATGAACATAATGACTTTGCACCCAAATTATCCCAGTCTGCCTGTGAAAGATCCAGATAATCTTTTAATGGGCCGAGTTGTCGACCGTCTCATTGCGCAGCTCATAAATCTGCGAGTGGAGAAAGTGCCCCTCGGCAGCTCCAAGTCCCCTTGACTGTTTTTTGTATGTGTCTGAAACTGGATCCGTTCAAAGTGAAACGGGAGACGTGCTGCTATCAGTGAAGGAGAGGGAAACAGTGGGCCGTCGCTCTGTCCGAGAGTTTCAGTGACTCTTGAGGAAATGCTTGTTCTAGTCCAGGGTGATGGGATCAGCTCCATCCTGCGACCCTGCAAAGAATAAAGGATTATAGATGATGAGCTCCACGTCCATATGCAGCCTCTTTCTCGACTCTTAAAGATGGGAAGGGAAGTCCTAAAATCACCTGGTAAAATGTCAATCACACCAATCAGAGTGACAACAATAAGAAAACTCGCTGGTTCTGGTGCACAACGCCTGACGAGAGTCGAAGCACAGAGGAGTGCCGTGGAATTCTGGGGTCTCATAAATAAACAAATAAACACATTTCATACAGAGAGTACTTATTCTAATTACAGCCCTGGACATGTGCTGAGCAGTCTCTAATTTCTCTCTGAGCAGAGAGACTTGCGGAGCCGTCTGCGGCAGACCAGCAGTCGGCAGATGTAATTACCACATCATCTCTGGTCCCTGGTACACTGAGAGAGAGGCAGAGACAGGGAGAGAGAGATTGATCCTAGT
This sequence comes from Collichthys lucidus, assembly GCA_004119915.2. NCBI lineage: Eukaryota > Metazoa > Chordata > Actinopteri > Sciaenidae > Collichthys > Collichthys lucidus. Next base: position 3,748,782 of record CM014079.1, read on the forward strand.
AAACAATAATTAGGGTTGGGGATGGTGTATTGTGGGACATCTACTTGGCGGGATGGGAGTGAAGAGAAGGGGAAGAAAAGAGAAGGAGAGGAGACAGGCCGGGATCATGGGCACATGAAAGGCTGTGGGACAGACAGCCAGCCCCCCTGAGAGGGTGAAGGTTTAAATCTTTATCAGGACTCACACATCAGAGTTCAGAGAGGTCGGCTCAGTTTCAATTTCCAATCATTCTGTCAGTGTTTCTGATTCAAAAACAAATTATTTTTTCTCTTAAAAATAAAAGTTTGAGTGACGTGGTTCTTCATGTGATGCCTCAGGGGAACTTTTTACCTCTCGGCTCCTCATAGAAACATTTATCATCAAGTTCTTCCCAGACTTTAGTGTACTTTAGTGTTTGTCCCAGAGTTTATTGAATGTACAATATAAAATAATTTGAATTACATATTTCATTTTAAATGCAATTCAATCAATTGAAGCCATACATACTTCAGATTCCTTTAAATGGAGCTTTAACCTAAATTTCTTTCACCTGTTTCTCCTCTTTCCTACTCTCCGTAGGTTTCTGACGGGGGTCCGTCGTGCCCGGGCGCTACAGCGGATTCCCCACCGAAGCTTCCCCACACCGCAGCATCGACCGCCGATCACGCTTCACTCACAGTCTTTAATTTAGTCAATAAATCATTTAAACGTCTGTAAATGGTAAAAAAAAAAAAAAAGGTTCTTCAAAGCACTGAAAGTTTGTCTTAAAGAACTCTTTCAGAGTGTATTGTCAAATAAAATCTTGAAATTGCTCATCTTACTGTCCAACCAATAATCCAAACCCTAAATAATTCACAATAATATAAAAAAATCATCTGATTGAATGACTGGATTTAGCTGGATTTGGTAAAGGTTGCTTGATATATGACTTAAACATAAAATATCTGCATTAATTTTCTGCAAATTGACTCATCAAAAAATAAAAAAATAATCCTAAAGCTGTTCAAATGCACGATGTAGACAAACCTAGAAAATACCAGATGGTAAAATAACTTGTATTTAAAATGTTTTAGTACGTGTATGAACGTAGTACGACATTTCTCTCATTCAGTGTTTCACCCGGATGAACTGTAAAGGCTGATGATGCTGATGTCCATGTTTGCCGGCTTCTCGTCTTCTTCCCGTGGATTTACTGCCTCGGTTGTACTTTTCTTGGCACATTATAATCAGGGGAATAGTGTGAAACCATTGGCAGGAATGTATATCGTGTGATTCACGTCCTCAGTGGTGTGCATGAGAAGCGTTGCTTTATAACACTGCTTTCATGCAACAGAGAGTCACGCAGCAGTAAATATATAAAACAATAATATCGCTCTGTGCTGTTGTTTTTTTTACTTTGCAACAGTTGCTGTCGTTCTTTAATCTGCCTAATCTTCAAATGTGCTAACGTGACTACAAGCTCCGCGTTTAGTTCCTGAGATTAGTTCCTCTACTTTCACAATTCCTGCAACTTTTTGGTCAAAAACTTAACTTGACAGGATTGACCTCAGACCCTCATGGGCCCCAAAGGCCCCTGGTTCACTGTGTGTTGACTGTTTGTAGTGATTTGATGTATGTAGTTGTATTTAATGAAATAAAAGTAAAATAAAGTAGAGGAGTACGCGTTAATAAGTGATGGTACATCTTAAAATCAACAAGTTTAATCCAGCCATGTTGACGTGATTTAAACTTAGAGGACCCCTGTGTAGGGGGGTGTAGTGGTAAGTGACTGCAACACCCTCGTCTCACCCTTTCCTTTCTAGAGTGAAGGAGAAACTACAGTGTCCATAAAACGTGAGAAACACACAACAGCCCATAACAATTCTTATTTTCAGGTATACACTGATGAAAATAGATAAAATGTAAATAGATCCCCCAAATCTAACTGGGAAACACAACATCTCTGTCACGCTGCAACACTGTTTTGTTACGTTGTCCACGTCCATGTTTTGTCTGCCATACTTTGTCAACTTTCTCGGATCTGGTCAGTGTTCTGGCTCATGTTCTTCTACATATGTGATGTAGTTGGACCACAGAGCTTCTGGTGGGGGTTGAAACATCGACTGGAATGGCCACGATTAACTGATTAGCTCGGGCACAGACGGAAAGCATCGCATCCGGTGGAATTTTATCACTTCATTTTATGTTTTCAGTATGTTCTGCTAATCAGCCACAGCCCTCAGATAAACATAGGTGAGTTCAAAGTTTCAGTAGTACCTCAAAAGTGTATCAGATGAATAGAATCAATAGATATTCTTTCACTCCAAGCAGCATGGCAGTGTCTGCCTTTAAGAAGAGGGGAAATTCAACCAGAGGCCTCACGCAAAGCAACTGATGCTGGGAATATGGAGTCATCGTCTTGTGGGGTGGGTGGGTGGGTGTGTGGGAGGAAGAGGAATAGGATTTTTACGGGAAGGAATATCTCCCCTGTGAGATGACTGGCGAAGAACATTGTGTGTGTGTGTGTGTGTGTTGGGGGGATCCGGTGCACAAAAAGGCATGTGCGCTGAAAAACTCGCAATTTTACAAACATGCATGTGTCGGTGATTGCTGCATTCCCGGCATTCCTTCCTGTGAATTTCCAGTCAGCGTGAGGCTCGCTGTTCCAGAGCTCTGACATCACGAGGGGGTTCCACTCTGCTTCCACTTTCTGCCTCCCGCTCGCTCGCAATCCCACCCATATTTGGAAGTGAGAGGAAGGGAATCCCACACGATGACTCAAAGGCTTCTGCTGCTGCCAAGGGGAATTCTCTCCACATCTGTTTTTGCGTGTGTGTGCATGTCTATTATTAACGTGTGTCAATGTGTACGTTACCTCCTCGTGCTGAAGACTGGAGCTTGCATCTGGAGGGTGGCTTTAGCAGCCTGTGTTTGCATCCACACAGAGAAAAAGTGGCACCCCGAGTGATGTTGTCTTTCTATTTTTAAACCTGCTTCTCTTGGCAGCCGTGGCGGTTAAAAATGCACTCTGCTAAATATGTGCTCCTTGTGAAATCAGCTCTTTTCACCCTATAAATCCTCAAGATAGACGACGAAGCAGGCTAATGTACAGCACATGGTGGTGGTGACGTGCCAGCTTGTGGCTGAGTCGATGTGTAAGCTGTAACCAGTCACCCTTACAATGGACCACCACGAATGCGACCAGAGATATGGATTGTTCAATGTGCTCAGCAAAGTGTGACCGACTGTCTACAGCCTGCACTAAACTCCCATTCCCACAGAGAATTTTACTGGAATTATTCTATTTCTAACAAGAAGTAGCGAGCTCGATTGTGACTTGGACGAGGAGCTTGAGAAAGTACGGACATGGCTTTTGGTTGTATTGACATTATCTTTGTAGGATTTGGGTTTTTTTGGGAGAGGATAGCAGGGTCTCCAACTTCTGGTCTCTGAAGCCATATCAAGGCCTAAATTTAGCCCCACTTTGTTCTCGTCTGAGCGCTGGTGACAGAGGACTCGCCTCTCTGGGGTTGTCTGTGGTCCAGTGTATCAGAAAGGCTGCTGTTGTTCTCCCTGGCAGACAGAAAACGCAGACGTTCCCTCAAGCAACCCCCAAAAAAGAAAGAAAGCTTTCATGGAATATTCTGTTTAGCTGCACAGACTGTTGTGTATGATTCTCCCGGGACCCATAAAACAAGTAATTCACAGACAATATCTCACCCACGCTCTCTTTGCCACAGACTACAGCAACATAAATCTAGCTGATTTCAAGCAGGAGTTGAGACAGTGTTCAAAAAGGGTTTGGAGCATGTGTTGCTCAAGTCTGAGATCAAGATGAAGCCGTGGGTCACCCTGCGAGAGCTCCGGTTTTTCCTCTACATCACGGCAGCTCCTCCACAGGGACGTCGAATGACGATGTTTAAAAGCTTAGTCACCCAGCAAACAAATCCCTCCCTTCCTCATTACCAAAACAAGCTAATTAAAAACCTGTTAATGAGCCCTGTTGTGGGTGTCTTTAGGAAGAGAGGGAAATCAAAAGCCATATAAACATATCTGAGGGACAGACACAAATTGATGACACGGCTATAGTCCTCTAATGGGCATGAAAACATGCACACACACACATGCATGCACGCGTCCTACACATTCGAGCACGCGTAAACAGTGCAGAACAAGAAGTGACTCACTTGAAAACCAACTGGGACACACACAGTGTCATATCCTGAGAGTGAGAGAGAGTGAGAGAGAGTGAGAGATGCCCTCCTCTCACTGAAGGACAGATGGATCCCCCAATCTGTTGTGTGCCGCTGTGCCAAGAAGGGACAACTGGTCACCAAAGCACCTCGTGTACACCTGAGAGTGGAGGGTGGAGTAGAGAGAGACCTTTGGGCGCTCTGTGGAAACCACAATGTTATTTATATTTTAATACAAATATATATTTAATGTGGGACAATGTTTTTTTGTTTTAATCAAAGCTCAACAGCGACCTCCAGCGGCCAGAGTGAGGTACTGCACGTCGAGATGGCGCCACCACGGAGCGGAACGTACCACTCTGTTAAAAACAGCCTAAGCCACAGGGGGGGACTGAAACTCTACCACGATGTATTCCAGCTTCCTTTCAAATCTTATTACGACGCTGTCTTATTAATGTGAGTTTATAAAACATGTTAATGTTATTTGTTTTAAGCAAATTATGTAAATGAGCTTTGAATGTGGCGTTTTCGTCATCGTCGCCCCCCCTCCGCTCTGTGTGATAAACCGGAAGTGGAGAGCGAGAGGCGCGTTTTGTGAGTTAGCATCACCGTTTGTTTTTAGCCGTTAGCTTCAGCTCCGAACAGTAAAAACTTTAAAAACACGTGGACAGTTAAAAACTGAATCACACAGAACAACATGAGCACCAAGAAGAAGAGAGCTCCTCACCTGAACAATGACAGCTGGGTCGTCGTTGCCGCAGGTAGGTTTAAACAGTTTGATGATAACGGGTTATAACAGTTTGAGCTAGCTCTGCTGTGTATGTGACTGAGATAACAACGTCATTACAGTTTAACGCGACTAATTATAACAATAATAATAATAACTGCTGCTACACGTGTTAGACAACAGGCCTAACGTGCATGTAAGACGGGAAAATAACTATTAAGTCTGCGAACATTGTTGGAGTGTACAGAGACACACAGACAAATAGACAGACAGACAGACAGACAAATAGACAGACAGACAGACAGACAAATAGACAGACAGACAGACAGACAAATAGACAGACAGACAGACAGACAAATAGACAGACAGACAGACAAATAGACAGACAGACAGACAAATAGACAGACAGACAAATAGACAGACAGACAAATAGACAGACAGACAAATAGACAGACAGACAAATAAATAGACAGACAGGCAAAATAGACAGACAGACAAATAAATAGACAGACAAATAGTCAGACAGACAGACAAATAGTCAGACAGACAGACAAATAGTCAGACAGACAGACAAATAAATAGACAGACAGATAGATAGACAGATAGATAGATAGATAGATAGATAGATAGATAGATAGATAGATAGATAGATAATTGAAGCAAACATACATTGGAATTAACCTATAACACAGTATGATTTGATTTGATTTATTTAGCAAATAGTTAATTACAATATACATAAAAGGTAAAACAAACAAGAAAAAAAAACAGCAAAAAGACATTATATACAGCGGACATGCAAGGAGGTCCCAAAAACCCCTCGAGGGGCTTGTCAAGAGAACCTCCTGAAACAATTACAGAAAAGAATGCAAGCTACTGTCTTACAAAGTAAATCTTCAAGAATAAAACACAGCTGAACACATAGATCCGGCATATACACACATCAAGATGTTATGAAGATTAAAACAGAACATTAAGTTATTTTAAGTTTAAGAGTTTAAGAAAGTGAGAAGGAAGTGAGTTCCATATCTTTGAACCTCTGTAGGAAATCCTAAATTGAGATGAAACAGTTCTTGATTGTGGGACCCGAGCTGATAGGCTTTACGAGTTGAGAAATGATTAATTAAATATCTATAAAAGAGGTGTTGGCTTATAATCCCCAAACTTGAGACCTCTGTTAAAATGAATGATTAATGTATCTGGCTGTACACCTCCACAGTTTGTCTGAAATGGTAACGAATAAAAACAATATGATCTGAAATAAACAACTACGGATAATGACATACGTGATGACGAAGTTAGATAAAACACAGAAACGCCACACGTGACAAAATGAACAAACTAAATACAGTACTCACTTCTTATGGACGCACACAGAATATGAAAAGGAAAATATGAAAGTGGTAAAAGTCCCAGTGAACTCAGATGAAAAGAAGTGCTGGCAGTGTCTCACTGAACCTCTTCAGTTAACGCTTAAGAGCCGTCATTGGTCCAGGCTGTCATGGGGGCCGCATGCACACTGAATGGTTCATGGTCTAGGTGAGTAGGTGACGTATCCAGACGTTAAAATTAACCTGAGATAGATCTTAAATATGTACAGAGAAATTTCTGATTTTTAATATACGTTTTTTTAGTTTTCTATTTGTGTCTTTGCACAGGTTTAATTTTTTAATTTAAAATCTCTTTTATTGGTCTGATATTTATTTTGATGTATGTCTGATGCTGCTACTGGATGCTTGAGTTTCCCCTGGGATCAATAAAGTATCCATCATATCCTGCTTTTTTTTCAATGCAGACTAAAGTTCCCGTGTTCCTAAAGTGACCGACGATGTAAGAGGTCGACCTTATGTTTGATTTGTTTTGAAGGAACAGTCTGTGCCTCATTTGTTTCTGCAGTCGTGGCCATGTGTGGCGTCTTCTGAGTCCATGTGGACTGTGTGTATTCACCCATCTGTGGGTCAGTATTGTAAAATCTGCGCCTCCTCTGTGGCTAAGATTGATTTTATAATGATCCTCAAGTTAAACGACAATGTGCAATTATCTCTGGTCCATTTTTGGGTGAGCTACATGTGCAAGAGTAATCTGACATGTCACTGTTTGTATACCCACTACAGGATGCAGCCAAACAATACGTTCACAGTGATTCACTTACTTACTGACTTTTGTTTTGTTGCCCACAGACTCTGCCATCGATACACAGAAGCCTGACAACGACCCAACTTTTGTGAGACTGCGGAATCCGTCTACAGGTATATCTGTTTATTGTTATACATCATTTAATTATCCTGAAGTCTATGAACTGTCAGTTTGTCCAACCGTCAGTCCAGAGGCTGAAAATAATCAGTTTGCAATCAGAAGATTCTAAAAATCAGCACATTTAAACATTTGAGATACTGTAATCAGAAAGTTTAATGCATCTATAAAAGCACTTGAAAAAGATTCTCTCTGGATCTTTTGTCCTTTGTTTGCACATATGATATGCAGCAATCTGCCAAAGACAGTGAGACTGCGGGTAAATAAATATGGATGTAAACAAAGCTGGATTTAAAAATGCATCCAACACTTCAGTGTTGTTAGACCTCAGGGATATACACTGAATGTAAATATGACAAAAACTCCACAGGGATCAAAATTGGCTGCAAATCAAAAATGAAATGTTTAATTTGAGTTTTAATTCTGCATCTCATGAACGTTTCCAGTTCTTGTGGTGAAAATAAACACAGTTCCTCTTTTTTTTTTCCACCCTGCAGATGCAGCATCTCTGTATATGCTGAGTGCCGGTGATGCACAGCTGTTTGAGGTCAAAGCCTTTGACGAAGAGTTCCACTCCTGGTTTGTCGGTCAGACTGTTCAGAGAGGTGAGTCGCATTAATCAGCGCTGATTAACCAACTTTATCGATGCCAGCGCTCCCTCACTCGTGTTTTTACAAAAGTTTGGATCCAGTTCAACTTCTCTGCTGCAGGACGCTGCGTTATCCACACAGTGCCGGATGCTGTGGATCTGTATGCGGCCGAACTGAGTTTTTCAGGTTTCCCATGGTCATGTCTAAACGTCTAAATCGAAACAAGGCTTTTATTGTGAAACATTTGCAGGAAAATGTCCACTCCTTATTATGTTCCACGAGTCACATGTGACACCTAGTGGTAAAATCTGTTATTACCGGTCCAGTCTGGTCTTTGGCTTAATGTTGAATCAGTTTAAAAATTTGGCCCAAGCTTACTCTGTAATCATCGAATGGTCGATCTAATTAAAATTTATTGTTATTCACTGATTCTGTTTAACGTGTCCAGACATGGACAACACACAGCGAGCACAGACAAAGAAAACTCTGGTTCACAGAGTGTAAAAAAACCGCCCTGACGAGACCCGGCTTTGTGACAGTCTGATTGAATTATTTCAAAGTGGTTTGTTGTGAACTCGCTGATGTGAAACTTTGTTCATTTAAATATTCAGAGAAGCTGCCTTTTCATTCTGTAATTTAACTGCGGCCTTGGCTCACGCCGTGTTTTTGTGTCTCCACAGATGGGAGGCTTCTCTTTGTAACACCGATGGATCCTCTCTATCTCATTCTGCCCTATTTGATTAAATCTGGCAAAGAGGTACCAAACATGACGGGTGTTCATCTCACAGCTGTTGTTCCGCTGATGTTTTCATGTTGATCGTTTTAGTGTAATGCAGTCCTCAATGACTCAGAGAAGGGCAGCGACATACGGCTGCTCTAGTCAGTGTTTCAAACCCCACCGGCTCCGCCACGGTCCGGTTCGGAAGCGTCCCAGAAGCGGGCCTCCTCTATTTCTGACAACGCCGCGAGCCGCCCGTGTCAGTTCACACAGAAAGTCTCGAGCTGACAGGAAGCAAGACACAGAAACAGCAGAGAGAATCCGGTGGATTTTCAAAATAAAACACCCCGTGCAAACTGCTGGTTGTAAAAACAGACACAAGAGAAACTAATGAACTACGTAGCATGTTTACAATGTAGAAGCGTGTTTAGAAGAAAAAGTGAACAGAGTCTGGAGAGTGAAACAATCGGATCTGCCCGGTATGGTGTCAGGGTTGCGTAAAGTAAATAACTCTATTTGAAAAGGATCAACAGTCCATCATAACTTTAAGACATGAAGGTCAGTTTATCCGAAAAATATCAGGAACTTTAAATGGATCGTCAGGAAAGAAAGACCAAGAGCTCTGCCACAGAGGAGAATGAAAAAACAAATAACCTCAGATTCTCTCATTTATCCGTTTTATCTTTCTGCTTCTGCCTCAGGGGAAGTTCCAGCCTGTGGATCAGGTCCTCATGGACGAGGACTTCCCTGCTTGTTCGAGGCTGCTGAGCTGCACACGCTCCCTGTCCTCCCTGCGCCACGTCGCAGAGGAAAAAGGTGACGTTTAGTTTTGACGCTAACATCACTAAACTTTGAATTTCTGCTGATCGGTTGTTTTAAACGCTGCGTTTTATATTCTCAGAGGTGGCAAACATGAAGTTCCATCGATACAGCGAAGAGAAGACGATGGTTTGGTTGGAGAAGAAGGTGCTCGTCACCAAACACAAACTGTGTCTGTGCTCTGTGCTGGTTTCAGACGTTGGAGTTTCATGTAGTTTCTGTGTTTGATGACGCAGGTGGAGAGGACCGTCACTGCGCTCAAGAAGAGAAACATCTATGTTGGAGAGGGAGTCAAATCCACGACATACGTCAGAGTGAAGTCAGAGTCAGACCACCAGCAGGGTCAGTCCACTCAGCCTCATTTCCTCATTTTCAACAGAGAGGACGCTGACCAATAGATGGCAGTAATATTGCACGGTTTCTATCTGCAGTTATTATCGTCAAACAAACCTCTAACTATAAAAAACATAAAGTAGGATCATGTTTTAATTACTGTCGTTGTCCCGTCTCTGTGATTCAGAGGACTACCTGCGCTACGCCCACGGCCTCATATCAGAGTACATCAGTGAAGATCTGAGCAAAGCCCTGCTCAGACACTTGCAGTAAGTTCAGACCTCTGTGATCGTGGTCGGTGTTAACGTACGGGCGGTGCTGAAGATCCAACGTGCCTCTTTTGTTCCACCCCGCAGGTTACCAGAACTCACGAGCCCAAAGGAGGCAGAACCTCCTTCCAAGGTACGTCGAGTGTCGACTCTCTCTTCTGTTTCCTCGCTGTCGAAGCTGCTCTGCATGTTTTGTGTAGTCCTGCACCTCGCTCTAACATCTGATCCTGTGTCAGCATCACGTGTGTCTGTGTGTTTCTTTGGTGCTCTTTGTCATGAAAAGCTTTTCTTACTTCCTCGTTTGGCAGAAGCGGAAACTTTCAGACAAACCGGTGGAGGCCGGAGAGGACTACACCAAATTCAACAGTGCAGACTTTGCACGTAAAGTGAGTGAACACAAACACAGAGCAGTGATTATCTCTGAACGGCTAAATGAATCATTTGTTTGCTTTCAACCTCGAGTCTTCCTCTCGCTTTCTTTAAGCTTTGTAGAACATACACATGGGGCGGAGGGGGCGCACCTCGTGGACGTTTGTTTCTGTTTTTCTGCAGCTTAAATTTCAACATGTGACACATTCATGGCTCTTTTCATTCCAGCCGGCTAAGAAGATGAGCGCCGCCCAGAAAAGTCTGGCAAAGGTGGACAAGACGGGCATGAAGACGATGTCGTCCTTCTTCAGCCCCAAGGTCAAAACAGAGAAGAAGTGAACGTTGTATAGTTTCTGCTTTTGTAATAAAAAGAATGAAAAAAGGAAGAGAACGATGGCATGACTTCATCTTTATTCATACCAGTAAGCATGCGGAGGATTGAGGCTTTATTTAATCCTCAACCCTGGAACATTTAAAAAAACGAATTAAGAAAAATAATTGACCCTCGTTCTGTCAGAAATCCGAGGGACAAATCTCTCAACACGAGGTTAAAGACGTCCAGAAACATCAGCGTGCTGGATGTCTTTAAGGTTTGCTCTTCCTCTTCAAGATCTGCTATTCAACAAACTCAGCCCTGACTTCCGTCACCTTCACTCTTAAATGAAACGTATTCACACAGCGCTCTGAAATATGTTCGTCTTACTGACACTTGGCATTTTACGGCCGGCTTTGATACCTCGAAGGAATGCAGTCTGCAGATTTGAACTGGAAACTGTGAACACCCTAAATTCCTTTGCTGATACAATGCAGGACGTTTCTGTCATTAAAGTCCATTCAGAGGCTTTTAAAGAAACGCTCTGTGTGCACAGGAACCGAGGGGTCAGAGGAATGTTGAAGTTTATTCTGTAAAAAATCACTGAAGTTCTATTTTCTCATTCAAAGTGAGGCACATCAGTCAGAGTTTGATTGAGGCTGGTGTTTGAATGAATCTGCAGTTGTTGAGAAAATCCTTGAAACAAAATGACACCGGAGAGGAAATAAAACCAGAAGGCAGGAGTCTGGATGTTGAAAAGCTGATGCTGAAGCACATCGCTGGCTTTAATTTGTTTGTTGAAGAAGAGGCTGAAGGCTTCTGGAGAGATGAGAGTGGGAAGTGTTACCCTTAATGTCTGAAAAACGCTTTAAGGTTTTCCAGCCGAATGTAAGTTTACGTGTTGGAAAAGTGCAGAGCATCAGCTGGAAGCTGAACCGAAGAAGCAGCTAAATCTTGAGAGAGGGGAGAAGCTGCCGTGTCTGTCACCGTCACTCGAAGCTGCCGAGCTGCATTAAAATTGAACTGCAATTGTGTGAAAGATGAAAAAATGTAATCAATGTGTTTGAATTGAATGTGAGTGCATGAATGAGGTTTCTCTAATTCCACTGTGACATTTTAACCAGCCTTCAAATGAAGCTGAAAAAGTTTTTAATGGGATTTGATTTTAGAAAGTCGAACAGTGGCCGAAATGTATGAGAGACGTGATGATGTCACGGAGTAGATGAGAGTTGGAAAAACCTTGAAAAAGTTGAAACGGTCAAACAAGTAACAAAGAAAAAAAAGGAGAATATTTCAGAAACTATGAAATATTTAGTTCAAGTTGAGCAAAACGTTTTGATGTTTCAAGTTTCTACGTTGCAAACGTTGTACATATGTTCTTCTACCAATGAATGATGGCTGCATTCCATTTAGCTGCTTCAGTTTCCACTCATCGTGGATTTCTGACTAAGACGAGTCTGTCGTGTCTGCTGTGGAACATTTGAGAGTTAACTCCACTACCTTCACGTCGTTAAACATCCTTTAAATGTTTCATGTAGATGCTAATTGTCCTGATGGTGTCCGCCCATACAAACTAGGCTGAGTTCTACTGCGGCTCGTGTCAAATGTCCATCAGGCTTCACTGCTTTTTTAATTTGGGCTTGAAGCGCAGAGTCTGGAATGCACTCTGCACCACTTTGGGCAGGTGGATCGGGTTCCTCTGCAGCTGCAGCCGACTGCTCGTGGACCCGCTCTGGTTTTTCTTCTTCTTCTTCTTGGAGCTGTCTTTGGCACAGTCTGGAACCGCTTTCTGCTCGGAGCCGTCCACGACCCGAGGAACCCGCAGAACCCAGTTAGAGTGGAGGTCGTGTTCGGCCGAGCTGGAGGCCACTGAAACAGAGAAGAGTTGGACCTTTGATACAGAGAATGATTCGAACTGAGCAGTGATCATATGATACTCAGCTGGGCACAAAGAGCAGGAGCAATCTTACAAATGATGTTACTACCTGACCTGAGCTTTACTGATAATGACTGCATGCAGCCTGAACGTTCACATCAGTGACAGCCTGACGGAGTGATTTAACACTGACGGAAGTGAAACATTTAAAATATCACTGAAGTAAAATGACATATCTGATGTTTACATAGAGATGGATCTAATTCTGTTTATTCTGTCTGTGAAATCTTTCAAATAAATGCATGAATATTAAAAATATAAAATGGAAAGTTCCTCAGATTTATATAACCAGCTGCAGGCTTGAGTCATCTGAAATGAACAGTGCATACGGAAGCCCAAAGAGGTCAAACTTTCATACATTTTCTTTCCTCCAGTTTATCATAGTGGCAAGTTAATTTCCTTTGAATTTCTTTATGTTGAAATAACAAATGTTCTTATTTTCTCGAGATCTTTGTTTTCCCAAAATAAAACATAATAAATTTAAGATCTCTATGAAACAAAATAATCCTTTAATTTATTAAATCATTGTGATTTAATATACGAGACTAAACTTTTGTTTTTTTTCCTAGATCTCTAATTAATTATGTCTTTAATTTTGTTGCCATGGAGATCAGGAGAAAACAGAGGAGATAATATGTACGAATGCATGACTGCTTCAGGCTTCCGTACGTATTATGGCATATTATATATTTTATTATATTATGGCACATTTTATAGTTCTGATCACTTTATATAATAGATGATCTTTTGTGCATGACATCAGTTAAAGTGTTGAAGTTTAGAGTATCCGTCCCCCCTCTGCAGGGTCCTCCAGGTCCACACAGGGCGCTCAGACTCACCTATGAAGTCCACGTCTGCGTGTCCATCGTCGGTGTACGGTTTGCGCAGGGGCTCGCTGTCGCAGCTGGCGATGACCGCGTCAAAGAACTGCAGAGTGTCCTCCTCGTCCGGGACCGGAGGGGCGGAGGGTTTGGCTCTGGATATCTGCGTAAAGGAGAACATTTGTTGGACACCTCCAGCCGTGCGCTCCGGCACAGATGATGCACAATCTTACCGGTTCCTCCTTCTTAGGCGGCGGCGGCGGCGGCGGCTTCTTCTTGGAGGACACCGTGGCCTTGCTCTCGGTACTTTTCAAGTCACTCACACTCTTTGTGTACTGCCGTCTCAAGGCCACGAGGGCCTCCAGGTACTCCAGGCAGTTCTGGTTCTGCGAGTACAGCCATATCCGGTCCTCGTGCCTCTGATAGTAGTACAAGGTGGACTCGATGCTCACGGTGCTTTTGCTCCGCTTCAGAGTCGAGCCCTCGGCTGCAGCCTGACTCCTCTCACCCACCACCAGCATGGAGGTGCTGCGGACCAGCCGGACGGTGCAGGCGTTGTGGTAGTCCTGCTCGGACCGAACCCCGCCATCAAAACCAGCATCCCGCCCTCTGTGTCCGTGATGGTTTGGACGGAACACATTGTTGATCTTCCTGAACATTCCTCTACACGCAGTGTGTTACAGAGTGAGAGTCCTGGAAGCTGCAGAGGAGTCCGTCCATGATCTCCTCAGTGACAAACACAAAGTTCTGTCAGGACTGGAACTGTTCACTGGGCCCGGCCGCTGTCCAGGGTGCTGAAACCTTCACACACACACACACACACACACACACACGCACAGAAAGCCGCGAGCCTCTTCTCTAACCTGATCTCAACACAGTCTTTAATGTTATCGGATGTTGCTCAGCAACATTGCTGTAGCAACGGGGCCCGGTAACACTACACTCCGTGCTACCGTTACTACCGAGCAGCATGAAGGCCTGTGTCAGATGTCCTGACTCAGGCAGCCAGAATAAAAAAGTGTGAGTCAGCCTGAAGAGGTTCTTCATGGTGGGAACCTTTTATTTAATACCAGGGTTTATTATTAAGAGTTAATTCAAGGTGCAGTATGTAATCATTCATAAAAAAATGTTTTTTTATCACTTCGCTCTTTGAAAACATGTCATATATATTGTTTTTATGAAATAAATGAATTTAGAAACATTAAATACTTTGTTTAAATAAAAATAGTAAAACCATGAGATCACAGTAATGTAGAATGTCGCATTTCCTGTAATATTTAGTATTTCAGGCTGCTCTGTAGTCACAGTCTTGCAGATTAGTTATGATGAGCTAACGTGATGATAATAAGAGGAGGTGAAAACAGAAACTCTGCAGTCGTGGCTCCAAACGTGAAATATCAGGAAGAGAACTGCTGGATCTGTTCTGCACCAGAGCAGCTCTGAATCTGAAACCATGGAAATGTCTGGATTATTATAACAGAATTAGGATTATTAACAGGTCTTAATAAAATTGGAAATTGCGCAGTAAGATCTGGCAGATATTTTCAGTGTGTCTGATGAACACACAGCTGCACGTGTTGTTGGCTGTGGAGCAATTATTCATGGAACAAAAAACTATAAATACAATCTATAAAATCCAAAAGTCAGCAATAAAAAGCCTCTTATGAGCTGAACAGAGTCAGGCTACGCCGTCATAGTGGTGGTGCTCAGAGAGACGAATATTTTCTGAGGTGTTACGAGGTGTAAAAAGTGTTTTAAGACTAGAAATGGCACCATAACAATAATTTCTACACACATCCTCAAATCAGTCAATGTGTTCAGCATACAGCAGCCGTAGTAGTTCAGGTTCAGTTCAAACCCCTTTGTGGTTTTTATTCAAAACCAGGTCACATTGTTACAAAGGTGACTTAAAGAAGCAGAAATTAGTATTTTAAGAGATTATTAAACATAATAAATGATGCCTTTGTGACTTAAAGATCTATTTTTAATCTTTTCCTAAGGAATAAAAGTTCTCCAGAGAATTTTATCACACCAGAACTAGAACCAGAATTTGTCTTGACTGCTTGAGGCCTTAAATCCACTTCAGGTGAGATTGAGAGGATAAAATATGAAATTAGTTTTGGTGTACTGTTCAGGTTTTTAGGTTTATGTGAATATCTGAGTCAGCCGCATGAACAAACTGGAACTGGAGAGGCGATATGAAGTTGAGTCATGTCCAGGTTTCCTCGCCTGATTAATAAAACATCGTTTCATCTCGTGTTGCACACGCTTCTATTGTCGGGCTTCCCTGTCAACAAGTGGAGGAAGTCTGGATAAAAGAGCCTTAACTGAAGCCACAGACAGGGTGCTTTCATCTCGGGCATAAATAAAGTCTGAAAGTTTCCATCGGCCTCACCAGACAACTGATTTAGATCTCACCTGGATTTACCTGGAAGGGGATTCAAGGTTTCTACCAGCGGAACTAAAACCTGCAAAGAAGGTCTCAGACAAAGTTCAGCATTCACTTAAACATGCTGAAGGCCACGCTGAGTTTCAAGGGGGAAGCGAGGACTTGTGGTTACATAACTGAGCGTGAAGTCCCACTTCTGCTTTGCCACATGCACACACACACACACACACAACATGAGGAGGAGTGAAGCTGTACGCCCCCCACACAGCTCAGACACCTGCCTGCCTCACCGAGGGGCCAACTCACAGTCTGTGGAACAATCAGAAAACGAAAACAGGAATCGACATGTTCGACTTTCTGTTTCCTGATATTTTAATCATATTAAATGTGACTTTCTTTTCTGCTTTTAAGCTCTCTCTCTCACACACCTGCTTCTTTTTTATGAAGAAACAGAACCTCTATGGTTCATGATTATGATTATTCATAAGAACGGAACATCTGCATGTTTCACTTCTTCTGGCAAGAAGACAAACTAACACAGATGGAGCCACGTTCTTATGTAAGGCTGCAAAATAAAGAGGACAGAAGGGGAATATTCCCAGCCTGTAACAATCCGAGGGAAATAAGATCATTTGGAAGGATGATGAGTTGGAATTTATTCATGATGAACTCAGCTGCGACATTAAAGCTGCAGAAATGGGAAGAAAGAAAAGATGCGACATTCCTACTTCCTCTTGATTACTCTCCTGAATCAGATGCAGTATATATTCGGTCGGCTGTATCGATTGGAAATATGTTTCAGAGAGGCGCAGCGATAAAGACACTCGAGAGCTGAGAGACTGCAGGTAGGAATCTGTATTTATGTTTGTTTACTGTGTATTCGTGGTATGACAGTAAAATGATATTAGTAATGCTCATTTTACGATTTTAAAGTTGCATTTTATTCCATATTTTACTGCATAAACACAGGGTTTTTAATAATAATTGACAGGAAAATACATATTAATTCTGTATAAAATAAAGGTTTTGCAGTATTTTACTGTAAAATTGGTAGTAACATAAAATTCTGCATGCATATTTTCTTTAAAATGCCATAAAAATAAAGGTTTTGCTGCAGAGTTTCTCATTTAAAATACTTTATTCTGTGTAAATTCACTTACAATGCTGTATAAATAAAAGATCTTGCCATGAAATATGATAATGTCTCTTATTCGATGCAGGATTGCACGATGAAATGCAGATTTAGCCGTCTCCACGCTACACATGCAGAAACATAAACAGATATTGAACTGAATATAAAGACAAAATATGTACGAGGGTGTACGTGTGTGTTTTAATAACTGCTCTTTGTTGCAGCCATGCTTTGTGAAGGCAGATTGTTGAGCATGACCTATGTGGACCTGGTGGAGCTGGACCCCCTCCCTCCTCAGAAGCCTCTCCGCGGTGCATACTGGCTGCAGAGAGCAGCTGCTCGGCTCATGCCAGGCTCCAGCAGACACGCTCCACTGGTTCACCACAATCCCCCTGAGCAGACAGGTCGCGTGGACGACAGGAGTGCTCCGGAGCCGTATGTTCCTCCTCTGCAGTCCTCGGATCTCCACAGAGCGCAGCCATGCAAGCGGATGTCTCCAGAGATAGAGATCCCAGCTCAGGCTTGTTCAGGTGGTGACTCTCCTTTCTTGGTTCCCTCCTTCTGTCAGAGCATCTGTCAGAACTACAGTGACCTCCATATCGGAGGTGACCAGGTGCTGCCTCTGTCAACCAACGATGGGGAGCTCCGGCTCTGCACTGATGCCCAGGCTGTTGGCCCCTTCCTTCAGTCCTGTGACGTCCTCCCAGCTGTGGAGGATTCTCCACCAGGACAGACATCTCAGGGTGGACTTCTGCGTCCACTGAGGGGAGGTTCAAATCCCTGGAGATTGGCGAGTACCCGTGATCGGAGCTTTCTGTTCCAGGGGAGTGAAGCTCCATTCTCCAACTCTCTTCTGAATCACTATCTGGAGGAAAAACTCATGGATCTGTACCAGCAATACATGATGGACAACATGGCCAGGGACGGGGACTCTAGCACGGGCCCCATTTGCCCTTTGCTGGGCTCAGAGCTGGTCCTCACTAGCCTGGACCAGATCACTTTGCAGCTAAGTCGGGAAAGGAACCTGGAGGCCGGCGTGGCCAAGGACATGGTGCTCAGCTGCCTGCTGCGAGTGGCTGGTGATAAGCAGTCCAGTGAGATCAGTACTCCCTTACTGCAGATGTCAAACGAGACATCCAGGGACGAGCTCACGGAGAATAAAGAGCAGTAACACCGGAGTCAAGAAGTCATCCACAAATACGATGAAACTTCTCACAAGAGCTGCTGAAAGATTAATGTGACTTTTAGTGATTAGCATTTGTCAGGAGTGTACTGAATATGTGTCATAACAATCTGTGTCATAATTTTCACATGCAACTGTGCATGTGCTGTTTTTACAGGAACTGAACAATAAAGACAGGAACTGAAAATTGAAACTGATCTCTTATTTCTCGTCTGAATAAAGATGAACACTGATTTTAATTTCTACATCTAATAAATATGATAACAATAATAATAAAACATATAATTAGTGTCTCTGTGTGGTTAAGTGCAGAGGAGCGATGTCTTGCAGAAAAATATATATTAGTTTGCGCCACTTGTTTATTTCTGTGTAATTAACTGACCTTCAGTGTGCAGAACATGTTTACCACGTGACGTCACTGAGAGGTCCTCTCAGCAAGAACATTCACAAGGTTACACATTATATATATATATATATATATATATTATATATATAATATATAATGTCTCATAGACCCCATCACAACCAGGCTGCTCAAGGATTCTTTACGTCTGCTTAACCCTTATTTATTGGATTTAATTAATCTGTCTTTATTATCATGTACATGTACCACAGTCCTTTAAGGTAGCTGTAATTAAACCCCTTCTTACAAAGCCCACTCTAGACCCAGAGGTCTTAGCCAACTACAGACCGATATCAATCTGCTCCCTGTCAACATTTGCCCATGCAGCTGATTTTATCGATGTTACGTAAGTGCAAGAATGCAGTCCTAGAAATTTGTTTTATGTGGACGTTAAAGGACAAATCCTGATCAAAAACAACTCCAAGATGTATCGATTGGAAATATGTTTCAGAGAGGCGCTGCGATACTCGAGAGCTGAGAGACTGCAGGTAGGAATCTGTATTTATCTATGTTTACTGTGTATTCTTGGTATGACAATAAAATGATATTAGTAATGTTGATTTTACGATTTTAAAGTTGCATTTTATTCCATATTTTATTGTATAAACACAAGTTTTTTGTAATAACTGACAGGAAAATACCGTATGAATTCTGTATAAAATAAAGTTTTTGCAGTATTTTACTGTAAAATTGGTAGTAACATAAAATTCTGCATGCATATTTTCTTTAAAATGCCATAAAAATAAAGGTTTTGCTGTAAAAGTCAGAGTTGTCAGAGATATCAAACCTTCCCTTTCTGTCTAAGATACTTGAGCTGTAGCTGTGTGACTTTCTCCATAACAATAGTCTATGTGAGGATTTTCAGTCAGGATTTAGAGTGCATCATAGCACAGAGACCGCATTAGTCAAGGTTACAAACGACCTCCTAATGGCATCAGACAAAGGACTAATCTCTGTACTTGTCCTGTTAGATCTTAGTGCTGCATTTGACACCATTGACCATCAAATTCTTTTACAGAGACTGGAACATCAAACTGGATCAGAGGAACCGCCCTAAGCTGGTTTAAGTCGTATTTCTTAGATCGATCTCAGTTTGTTCACGTCAATGATGAATCCTCCATGCAGACCGAAGCTTGTCATGGAGTCCCACAAGGTTCTGTACTAGGACCACTTTTATTTAGTTTATATATGCTTCCTTTAGGGAACATTATTAGGAATCACTATCAATTTTTATTGTTATGCTGACGACACCCAATTATATTTATCGATCAAGCCTGATGCAACCAATCAGTTAACTAAACTCCAAGCATGCCTTAAGGATATAAAAAATTGGATGACCTACAACTTTCTGATGTTAAATTCAGAACTGAAGTTCTTGTAATTGGACCCAAGCACCTCAGAAACTTTTTCTAGAGACTTAGTTACTTTAGACGGGATCACCCTGGCCTCCAGCTCCACCGTAAAGAATCTTGGAGTTGTTTTTGATCAGGATTTGTCTTTTAACGAGGACTGCATTCTTCCACTTACGTAACATCGCCAAAATCAGCTGCATGGGCAAATGTTGACAGGGAGCGGAGCCAGTGTCGTGCCAGAATCTGAGCTGGGCAAGCAGGCAGTGTTATCAGCCTCAGCAGCTTCTATGAACATAATGGCAGAGGAGAAAAGGCCGAAGTGGACGGAGAGTTATGATACATCCTGCATGAGTTCAGGCATTCAACTGTCATCACTCATGCAAGTATAAGATTTATTGTGAGTGTTGCCGTTTGCTCCTCTGCTAATGATGAAGAGTTCCTGAATGACCTGATGCAGTTTAATAAGCAGTCACAAGGGGGAAGCATCATCACCCGACTTATTAACCCCGCTGACTTTGGCACACTCCTTCTCCTCACCGTCTCTCCTCCCTCCCTCACCCGGCTGATGCTTCCCATCATCTGCACCACGCTGCAGATAATCTGTGATGTCATACGGTCTCAGGTTGTAAATCTGCAGAACACTGTATGTTACACTGTGATACTGGCTCTTACTGTGTAAACAAAATGCAAGTTTAAGATAAAGTTATCTACGCCGCGTGATTTACGCTGGGAAAACAGAAAGTCGGCGGAGCCGCAAACTGACGGATGTTCACACTAAATATGACATGTTATTTCCACCCATTCATAGCACTGAAAGACCTGCGACTCCATTCCAGCTCGGTGCAGCCGTGGCCTTCTGAGCCGGTGTTTGATCAGCCTCTTTGTTTCCTGTCCAAACAGAGAGCCACAGGAGGAAGCTGTGTTTACCGAGCTGAGCGCCGGCAGTCAGAGCCCTGTGAAGTCTCAAGGCCGCGGGAGACACATGTTTGGTATTGAACATTCCAGGTACATGTTAAAGGAACCAACCCCTCACAGACCTAAACAAAAACACACTCATAAATATGATTCACCCAATGCCAAGACCAGCAGTGTGGGCCTATTCAAACAAACTGATTTCCAAGGACCTTGGAAAAAATGAAAAACAGACTTCTAGTTCCATACGGAGGTTTGAATTGTTTAAAGGGCTGAAGGTAAAGCTACATGCTGCAGCCTCTCACACGCAGGCTGTGAATATTAACTCACCAAGCTCTCACGTTGACCAAAGTGTACAGATTACTTGCATTAACAGATGAGTTTTACTCATTTGGGCACAAATACAGCATGAAGAGGAAGGCAGAGAGTATTTTAAATATTCTGTCATTAGTTATTCTCTCGAAGAAAAAGTGAGACTGAGGTCAAAAAAATGAAGGAGAAGAAGCCATGATGACTGATTAAAAAAAACCCGACGACGAGCTGCTGTAACTTCAAAAAATAGGGGGAAAGAAAAAAACACATAACACTTTTCTCATGGTCTAGCGATGAAACTAACAGGGAGGCTGAAGTGTTGGAGCGTCTTTCAGTGGTTCATAAAGTAATTTCCTCGTCACAAAGAGCTTTTACCGTGGAGGGCGGTGAAGGCAAGGCCACGAGATTTCATATCAAAGCCAAGGTCCCAGATACACTCACTATTGTGGCTTTAATGCTCCGTAGCACTCTGCGGCTCGCCTTTATTTCAGAAAGCTTTTAGTACGTGGCCTTGTTAATTGGAACAGTCATATACTGTTTACTTATATTTTTTTCTGTCTTTGTAACTGTGCGATTTAAGAACCTCTATCACTGTTTCCTCAAGGCCTGCTGGTAGTCAGGACCCTTTGAAGTTCTGCACTGGATTAAACATGGACACACACACACACACACACACACACACACACACACACACACACACACACACACACACACACACACACACACACACACACACACACACACACACACACACACACACACACACACACACACGGGATCATGACTTTGTTCGACTGTGTGTTTCTGCCCACAGCTCATCTGGCACCGGCTCCATCAGCCTGATATTTTTCTGCACATCTCATTGTCTTTGCTGTCTCGTCCTCGCGCAGGTCTGCACTCCATCACGTGCACTCTTCTAGTTTCTTATTATCTCATGATTTAGTTTGAAGACACACACACACACACACACACACACACATGCATCAAACCGGTGGCAGCATTTCAGTGTAAAAGCTGCTGTATCGAGGCACTTAATTCAATTATCCTTCCTCCAGAAGCTCAACTCCTTCTCCTAATTTCTTGGACCTTGAGTGAATGTGTGTTTTTTTTCCCGAGCAGATTACATCGCCTGGACTGACCTAACGCACAAGTGGCAGCACGCTGGAACATTTAATGGCAGTCCTGCTCTGTATCAGGCTGATTGACACTGGGATACGTAGGTGGTGGAACGGGGAGAACACACATTTCCCGGTCAGTTAGTCGCTCAAGGTTGCGGAGGGAGCCGACAGTGGAGCGGGTGACCTTGGCTAAGCCAGAGCAGACAGAGGCAGACCTTGAGAGATAGCAGGGCAGCAGCAGGATCTGGCTCTCAAAGGGCTGGGGAACATAATGTGGTAATGCATGACTATATATCACAGCGCACAGTGCCCCACGTGACCGTGGATGGCAGCTGGCTGCAAAAACTCACATATTTACTCTTCTCTCCAGGCCGCGTTCGTGCTGCAGTCTGATGTCGTGTTGAGGGTGTGACACCTTCCCAAAAACTTCACCGACACTCTGTTCCTCATGGTCGTCTTGCATGTAAGCATAAAAAAAGATGATGGGTGGGGGTTATTATCAAATGTCCTGGCCTCATTTTCTGCAGCGTGTGACACACTTCTTCTTTTATCCGTTGTTGTTTTTATCTCTCTTCGTGTCCTCCCGTGCTGTCGTCATTATGCAACAAATGTGTTCGACCTTTGTGAATTAATTCTACTTAATTCTTCACGCCTGCGTCTGTTTTGTTGTGGATATCGATCATGCCTTCAGTGTGTGAGACACGAATCAGCTGGGTCAGAGAGTTTTAGTGCGACTCATCCAGTCTGCAATATATACACCCTCTTCTTCTGTTCGTCCTATTTCAGATTGGATTGTACTCTGTGCTGATTCTGTTGAACTTTTATCGCCTTTGCTGCAAAACGTGCAAAAGTGTGACTTTTTTTCTTGCCTCAAAGTTTGCACACCCGGTCTGAAGCAACTCCCTCACATGTGAAGTTCCTGCACGCTGACATGCTGCATGAAAAGATTCACATATGGTGCCGAATATCAAAGAGGCAAGTGTTTGAAATTCAAAAGACTTTGATTGCTTTATGCACAAGAGGTGACTAAAAAAGATGCAGGGTGCCCTCTGACATGTAGTGGAGTAGAGCTGCTGCAGAAGAAGTTGTGTAAAATAATTGTCTGTAAGTGATTTCTAAAGTTTTCAGAGCGTGGTGACTAACTTCCCCGACGCTTTGAAAAAGAAAGAAAGAAAGAAAGAAAGCTCGCTGCTTTCAGGTTGGCATATTAAAAGATAAAAAACGTCGACGTTCAAGGTCTTATGGATCTTTAATCACACACAGAAGCAAAGCAAAGTTAGACAGCATGACTCACTGCCTGTCTGCAAATCTATTACAGCGCTCTGAAGACTGTTTGTTGTTGCTCAAGGTGCGCTGGTCTCAGATGAAGAACGCCTCACTGACATCTGATGAGGATTTTTAGGGATGCAAATGAAAATGAGTCAGTCAAACATCTTCACTGTTGTTTTCCCTCTCACCCCCTCTCGTCCTCACCTCCTCCCACGTCCCTCCCTGCCATGCCGACATTGTTATTAGTGTCATAATTTACCTCCTTATGCAAACATGACCCTGTCCTCGATACGCTGTAAGGCAAAAATATTCATACTGTAGTCACTGTGAGACCAATAAAGAATGAGACGGGAAGGACATAAATTATTCAGCGGCAGCTACAATATTTCATATTTCACAGAGTAGCCTTTTACACACACGCACTCACACGCTGCATGCTCGTCTCATGTGCTTTCAGTGACATGTGAAAGAGGAACATTATTTCACAAGGCGTGACATGTTTGTTTGAGATGAACAGATGAGCAAGGACAGGCAGAGACGGGAATAAAAGGACAACGCTGTGTCTGAATAACAGTCACTCAGGTGAGACGGGCAGTGTGAGATCACTGGATGAAAGTACGAGTTGTCAAAGATGGACTTTAAGTGTGGACCTGTGCGAGTGCTTCCCCCTCGGGAGCACATACACAGTCATGGGTCTGACCTTGACAGCCTCTCCCTCCTCCTTACATGTTAACCCCCCAGGGTCCCACTCAACCTTGGCTAATTAGCTCACATCCCAGTGGCATATGTTCAACACACATTTATCCACAACAAGGACGTTACAACTGCAGTGACCCGCCTCTGCCCTGCCTCATTCAGCTGGAGTGGCTTTATCTACATTTGTGTTTGCATGAACCTGTGATGAGTTATTCTGATCCTTTGTTTTTAAAATATATTTTATATTAATTATAGATCATACAGTCTGTACGTACGAATGTACCTATGAACTGCAGTTCCTCTAACGTCCACTTGAGGCTGGCTCCAGCAGTGAGTCAGTCTCCATAAGTCCCCATGTTTCACAGCAGAAATAAACATGTTTACAGCCTGGTACAAAAAACAGTTTTGGTCTCTGTAGCTAATTTCCCCGTTCATGACAACTGTACTGAGGGTGAATTTATATACAACTCACCTGTTCACATTATATTAAGGCTTAAAGTTATGCAGGGTTAAGAGCGGGGACGTTTCATGCCACGGATACGATACTGACTCTGGTATGATCGCACATGAATGTCTGAGCTTGGTCTGCAGCTCCTCTCGGCTCTGCTGGTGTCGTTAGCTCGCTCCTCAGCAGGAGCTGGTGGAGGTGCAGCTGGACAGAAACGTGATGATGTTACACTAACTGCTTATTTACCACATCACCTACACGCCGGCTCTAAATCTTACACGCTGAACCTTTAAGGCAGGACAATGCATTTTGTAATAAACCGCTCTCAGACCCTCTGGAACATCAGACGAGGCTGAGACTCTTAAATCCAAATATCCTCTGAACTTCATGAGTAATCTGTGGGGGGAACTACATGGTGCAAAGCGCAGACTTCACACTGACAGAGAGCGTTTACAGGACGACCTGGTTTAATTGGTGTTCGCACAAAAAGATGAAAACATATCAGGGTGTTACAACCTGAGACAGACGGCGTCGACACACAGCTGGTTCTCGTTGGCAGCCGGCTGAACTCAACACTCCCGTGTTTGGTTGGTCGGAGAGAACCTGAAGCTGCAGTTTGACGGGCATCGTGCCCCAGAGGGATGTCACTGTGGCCGTCACTCCCACACGGAGGGATCTCAGTTAGACTACCTTAAAACGGAGCTGCTCTTTTAAATACACACAGCTTTACAAAATGCTTTTCAGTTGTTTCACGGCAGCAATAATTGAATCTTTTCTTTTTCAAGTCAGTACAAAGACACACATTAATGACAGACATCGTCAAGGCTGCGCACTCCTGGAAAAAACATCAAACTTTAAAATCATCGATTCTTGACAGGAAACCTCTGCAAAGTTAGAGCACTATCTTTTACCGCCACATGTTCCAGCATGAGCAAACAGTCGTGCTGTAATAGCAGAATCATGTAAGCCGGCATATCTGCCCCTCTGTTTGTTATGAGCGGGGTGACCTTGTGTTTATACACCGACCTTGAATACGGATAGACTGCCGTCGAATGTTTACCCACATTCAGTTAAACAATGAGTAACGCTGCGTTTGTCCAAAAGGAGCTTCTGTGTCATGGAGCTGCACATAAATAACTGGAATATAACAAAATGTGTTGAAAAATTAGAACTGTTGATTATTTTATATCAAACACCACCGATTCAAAGAGTGTGTATTAATCCACAGCCCCCAGCCAAAAAACTCACCCATCGATAAGGTCATTGAATTTTGTGTTTTAATATTTACACCATCAGGTGGAGGCAGGATTCATTGTGATAAGTGGAACCTACAGTTCATTTGCTCCATCAAGCACATATATATAAACAATAAATAATAATATACATATATGTATTTGTATTATCTGATTCACAAAATAAATCAGGATACATTCATCACATTTAATGCAAACTTGTCGTCTTTCTTCCTCTCTGACACACACACACACACACACACACACACACACACACACACACACACACACACACACACACACACACACACACACACACACACACTCACACACACTCTGCTGTGCAAGTTGGTGACATGAGTCCTTGGAAAGTGCAGTATTCAATTTGTAACTATTATGGAGACAAGGACACGGTCCTTTATGTGAGCAGCCACAAAGAGAAAATGGAGGCAGTCACTATAGCAACCGCCAGAAGAGCACCCAACAAATCAACAAACAATGCGGTACAAGACTTTTCCAGGAGAGCCATTTGATGCAAAGCCATGAATCACACAAAGATGTCCTCTTAAGTTTCTGAGAACAGTCTTGGAGAGTCTGTGGGCGTCTAGCCCCCCGAGTGTTTGGTAAAGAAGAAAAAAAAAAAACCTTGTGTTTTTCTCCACCCTTGTGTTTCAAGGTCGGTTTGACTGAATGTGCCAAAGAGCTGACTTCTCAGGTCACAGCAACCTGAAAAAATTCATTTGTGCCAACGGCCTTCAGGAAATGCTTACTGCTGCAAAAGCACATATAACAACAATACTCACTTATTGGAAATGTTGTGTATTTATTCCAGCGACTGGCCAGTGTGTCTAAAAGAGTATCGGGCACAGATGTAAGCTGTGAGAAATCCTCGTGGATGCTGGGACTAAAGTTGACACGGTTGTTTTGGATGTTTGCTTCTCTAAATCACAGGATTCTACGGTTTGATGAACTTTTCCTCCCCTGCTTTAATCCCTGCATGTGCTCCGCTCTCACTTTCCCATGCCCCGTGTCCAACTAGAATTGCGTCTTTGGTTCTGACCTTGTACGAGACACAAAGTTGCAGCGTGGCTGATGCTGTCTGACTGCTACTGTCTGGGTGTCGCAGCAATTAATTTAAGAAGTGCAGATAGACGAGTGTGTGTGTGTGTATACATGAACAGTTCTTCTTTTAAAGACATAAACCTGTTGTTTCCTCTGGGGAGGGGAGAGAGCGTTAAATCCTTTAAAAACACTTTGTGCATCAGAGAGTTCCTGTAACGCTGAAATATGACAGTTTACTAGCTGTGGACAAACAAACAGGAAGCTGGTGTTTTGTGGGAAGTGTGTTCACGTCCTTAAAGTTATGGGAGCGAGCTGTGAGAAGGTCTCTCTCCATGCTGAACCATTTTAAACTGGGCTTGGGACCAGCAGGCACTGGGCCAGAGAAGGAGTCTGCTCTATATCTCAGAAAACTAGGAACAAACTGGACCCGTGGAGCTGATAACCAGAACTGTGTGGCTGCTTTAACCTGACTGTGCAGCTTCTAGAAAGCCCGAACCTTCCACACCAGAAGATCTGCACACTTCTACTCATGCACGAGATGTTGAATGAAAGAAACAAAGCCGCGCAGGACGAGACAGTCAAACAGAGACGAGTCACAGAGGTGTGCTTTATACAGGTGAACTCACCGGGCCCAGGTGTTTCCAACTATAGCAATCAGCTGATCCTCAGGTACCACACTGAATAATCCAGGTGAAGGTCTAAGGCGGCTCTATTTAAAGAATCTGGAAGAAATTAAATATAATATGGAAAACTGCTGCTACTGTTCATTATTGGATGATTACCTGAAAATAAGAATCATGATGTTTTTGTTACCTTAGACTGAGACTTTAATGAGTCCACCATGTCAAACCGCCGTGTTTCTACAACAGACAAACCCTGAGGGGCCGAGTCAACACTAGAACTGACTCCCTGTGTCTAATGCCTGAACTTAGTGATCATGATCGATGACCAACTAACCTTTTCCAATCGTGTTGCCTGATCATGCCGAAAAATCAGCTACAAAATGTTTCACGCTGCTACTTTAATGTTGTGATGTTAACAAAGTTCAAGTTAAAGTAACGTTGTGTATCGGGATGGGAATTGACAAGATTTTTACGATTCGATTCTTTATCGATTCTGCTTAACGATTCGATTCTTTGTCGATTCTGCTTAACGATTCGATTCTTTATCGATTCTGCTTAACGATTCGATTCTTTATCGATTCTGCTTAACGATTCGATTCTCTATCGATTCTCATTTGGGAAAATAAGGAGAACAAACAGTTTGATCCGCATCAACTTTGTTTAGTTCGAAGTATCACGACCTTACAAAACCAACAGCGAGGTCAGAAGAGGCATGTAGCATGTTTTACAAAGCAGCACATGGCGCTAACATGGTAGTCAGTGTGTTATTTACCTTCCGTAGTAACCACAGAGGTCAGAGGTCACAGCCTGGCTGCTGCCGCTGCTGCTGCTAGGCTGAGATTCATCTCCAGTCTGAAGCGTCAAAAACACGACGTTCATTTCAAAATATTGCATGTTGTGTGCACAAATGTTTCTGCATGTTCGTCGTGTTCCCTCGCGACGCTGTTATCTCCACTTTGCAATGATTGCAAGTCGCCCTGTTGCCAAACTTTGGAGCGTTTGAACCGAGTGGGTGACATTGTTTACTGCTGATCGCACTGCGCGTGAGAAACTTGCGTAAGTTACGTGACGTAATTAGTCGTGCTTGCTGGAACAGAGCGTGCGTAACTTCTTGTTGAAGTTACGTGACGTGATTCGTGCTTTCTGGAATCGATAAGAGAATCGTTAGATAAACTGCCAAACGATTCATGGAATTGAAACACACGGATCCGGTTCTCGATTCCCATCCCTAATTGTATAACTTTTCTACCATAAGCTAACAGATTTTAAATCATGTTGTGATCAGGTGAACGGTGTCTCTGTCTGTCTGTAACTCTGGGCTCCGGGTACGATCACACACTGGATCATATTTTATGGAGAAAAAGTTTTCTGTTTTTTTTCCTCCGATGTCCTGTGAGGTAAACTGCTGCCAGCTGTAGCTGCTGTTAGCTACTGTTAGCTCTGTTTGTTAGCCGGGCTCAGAGCACCCTGCGACAATACCTGTACCTCCTCCTGGTGTTTTGGACCGTTGGGAAGAAGAGGAGGTTTTCAGGGGGGAGCAGAGCTGGTGTCGTGCCAGAAACGGAGCTGGGTAAGCGGGCAGTGTACCTGGGCTCTGCAGCCTCTATGGACATAATGGCAGAGGAGAAAAAGGAGGACAGACAATGCATGATGGGATTCAGAGAAGATGATGCATGCATGTAACCCAGGACAGTTTTAGTCAATAATCACTGTGTCAGAGCTGTGTTAAGTTCCTGCTGAGGCAAACTCATACTTCATACTGCTGCTGCTGCTTCATGCTGGTGAATCACAGGTGGGGCTTTATTGTGAAGCAGCCACAAGAAGAAACACAATGTGACCATGGCCAGCGATCAACGCGTGTCTACGGGAGAAGACGACCGACATATTTCAGATATTTTGACTATTTTGACCTGACGGAGATTTAACCGGGGATGGAATTATCAAACTTTTGTCTCAGCAGGTAAACACAGGTGACACTAATTAAGGTGCTGCTGCTGTGGCGGTGCACGTCAGCTCACTGGAACTTTAATTAGTATCACTGCGCTGACCCTCGAAATGTCTGCTGTTTGCAGCTCTCTTCCTCTCCTGCGCCGCAAACAGACCAGTCGCTTCCCCCTTATTATCCGACAAAGCAGCCACTTAACGAGCGCTTGCTATATTACTCAGCTGTGCTTGCCGTAACCATGGTAACCACCAAGTCATCCAAGACGGAACATCTCAAAGGATTTTTTAGAACTTTAAGTAGCTTTCAGTTTGGAAAAAAACCCCAAAACGTTCTAATTCATCCAGTTTTTCTCATTTTGTGCATAAATTATCTTTATTTCTGTAATTATAATGAATCAGGATTCATGCATCTATTCATCAAATCTAATGTGCATCCTTTTTATGCACATTAAGCATGTTTGGACGTTTTAAATCTAAAATAAGTTCCCGTCCCGGTCGTCTGTGGGGTTTTAAAATATTAAAGAAACATATTTCATTTGCAGCATCTGAGGTACGACGCGCAGAGTGGAGAGCTACTTAAGAACATCTTGTACAAATTTGATAAATAAACAAAGGAAGCTGAGAGCAAGACAAAGAGCGACGGAGAGCTGGAGCTGTCTTTTCAACTCTGTGCTTTTGCAACAATAATGGAATCTCTCCTTGAGACAGAAGGATTTTTATAACCTGCGCTGGCTGAGCCTTGAGCAGCAGAAGAGACAGGCCCGGGCGAAGGCTGTTTATCCGGCGCTGTCCTTGATATAAACATGTGAAAAATCTCTCTGTTTTCTCTCTCAACCAAATCAATACAAAGACATTCAGCCTCTGAACAATGTTGTAGCACTACTGCAAAAGTTTTTCATCCTGCCTCCATTCATAGCCGCGTCCTTCAGCACAGCAGAGCGGAGGACTCAGAGGTCCACGCTTGAAGCTGTTTCATGAGCGTGGCCGTGCACAAGACAACCTTCTGTGAGGACCCTTGTGTGGCAGAGTGAGGGTATTAGTTTAAGGGTGTTTCTTATGTGGCTGCAGCAGAGTGACCTGACATGCTGTAGAGTAAGTCAGGCCTTTGCATTCTCACTTCTCTGCTTGTTTTCCTGGTCTCTGGCCTCCGGGTCTCTCTCAGGTAGCAGTCAACCCTAACCCTGTGATCCCTCTCAGGAGCAGTTGAGATAAACCTCAAATTCATCTGCTTTATCTGGACCTGTCTCTCTCTCTCCCTGTCTCTCAGTCTTCTTCCTCCCTCCCTCCCTCCCTCCCTTCCTCCGCCTCCTCCTGCCTCACATCCTCCCCGCTACCCATCCTCCTTCAGTGACAGAGGCAAGGAGAGCATTGAGTCATGACATCATAATTCACCAGCTCCTGTTTTCACGGTTAAATCAATATCAGTGTGTCCGAGTCAAGGTTGGAGGCCGGCCTTCACAGCTCAGCTCTTCCTGCTTCTTTCTCATAGAAAATCATATAAATTGTCTCTAAAATAATTAAGCCTTCAGATCCGTCGCTGGCCTGTATTTTTTTTACCAGCTCCCCGTCTGATAAACAGCACTGCCAGAGATTCAAGGTAATGCTGAGAATAGACTCTGGACTGTCTGTCTGTCTGTCTGTCTGTCTGTCTGTCTGTCTGTCTGTCTGTCTGTCTGTCTGTCTGTCTTTGCCTCATCAGGCCTGCTGACTGATGCCATTGATGAGGTTTAGATTATTGTCTAAAGTGGCTTCTTGCAAAATAAATATCATTTTAAAAGTGGTGTGTTTTGTAGGTGTGTGTGTGTGTGTGTGTGTGTGTGTGTGTGTGTGTGTGTGTGTGTGTGTGTGTGTGTGTGTGTGTGTGTGTGTGTGTGTGTGTGTGTGAGAGAGGAAGAGGAGGAGGTGGAGGAAGAGGAGGTGCCTCAGCCAGAGGAGGCGGAATATGCAGAGTGTCTGCACAGGCTCTCAAAGCAGGGAGCTGATATAAACGTGCTGCCCTTCACTCGGAGCCGTCAGGGGGGAAGCAGACAGCGCTGCCTCTGTCACTGACCTCCGCGGGCCGGGACGCGCTGAGCTCCGTCACATGCAGAGCGGCCAGCGGCCATGGCCACGCTGGAGGGCTGCCGCTGCCGCGGTGCCAGCGGCCGGAGCAACAACACCAGCATCCTGTACAGCATCTTAAAGAGTGACAGCCTCGCAGCTGCTGAAGAGCAACAACAACAACAACAACAACAACAACCCCGCCAGCAACAACCACGAACACTGCAACAATTGCTCCACAAGACCACCTCCACCTCCTCCACCATCGCCGGCCCCCCAGCCTCGCTGCAGGAGCTCCGGCAGCAGCAGCAGCAGCAGCAGCAGCAGCAGCAGCAGCAGCAGGCGTGCTCCTGCGGCTCGACGCGCCGCAGAGGCATCCTCCGCTCCCCGCAGGTGACGTGCAAAGCCGCCTCGGCGGTCCTGGTGAAGACGCTGCGCTTCGTGAAAAACGTCCCCTGTTTTCGCGAGCTGCCCGAGGACGACCAGCTGATGCTGATCCGGAGCGGATGGGCGCCGCTGCTCGTGCTGGGACTCGCACAGGACCGGGTGGACTTTGAGACCACGGAGACGGTGGAGCCCAGCATGCTGCAGCGCATCCTCACCGGTTTACCGGACAGGCAGAGCGAGCCGGTGCTGGCCGGCCAGAGCAGGGGGGCAGCCCCCGGGGTCTCTATCGCGGATATCGAAGCTATCAAAGCCTTTCTGAAGAAGTGCTGGAGTGTGGATATCAGTACGAAGGAGTACGCGTACCTGAAGGGAGCGGTGCTGTTTAACCCAGGTAAGGCTGCGCACCTGTGCGTAAAAGTTGTTTGGCACAGGTCAGAGCAGCTCTCACACTATTTCTGTTAGAAGTTTGGAAATTGTCCAAATATAAATGTATTTAGCGCGTGCACATCAACAAACAGAATATGTGCTAAAATGAGACATTTATCTGCGTAATCTGTAATTATTGAGCTTGAACTAGACTGAACTTCTCTCTCCTCTCCTCTCTCTCCTCTCCTCTCCTCTCCTCTCCTCTCCTCTCCTCTCCTCTCCTCTCCTCTCTTCCTCCAGATGTGGAGGGTCTGCGCTGTCTCCACTACATCCAGTCTCTGCGTCGGGAGGCGCACCAGGCTCTGAACGAGCACGTCCGGCTGATCCACCGTGAGGACACGACCCGGTTCGCCAAGCTGCTCATAGCTCTGTCCATGCTGAGGACCATCAGCCCGCTGGTGGTCGCTCAGCTCTTCTTCAGACCCGTTATAGGGAGCGTAAACATCGAGGACGTGCTCATGGAGATGTTCTACGGGAAGTAACAGTCCAACACGTGGACTGATGTGAATTCAGCAGATTGAGCTGCTGGGTCGGAGGCGAGGACAGAGACTAAACTACAACTACTGTATGTTGGGAGACGTTCAAGGACCGTGAAATGACCAACACAAGTGGCAACGTGTGTGTGTGTGTGTGTGTGTTTGGTTTGTGTGTGTGTGTGTGTGTGTGTGCAGAGTGAGAGGAAGAAAGAGAGATCATGTTATAAAAGAGGAAAAACAAAAAGCAGCTGCTGGAATTCATAACTTATTTGTTTTTATATAAACTATTTTTGTATAATAAAGAAATACTGTCAACTGTGTGTGTCTGTGTGTGTGTGTGTGTGTGTGTGTGTGTGTGTGTGTGTGTGTGTGTGTGCCTTCACACACACTTTTCACTGTGAAATCAGCAGATAACGTCACCTGACGTGAGTCACACTGACTCATGTCAGCTCCTGATGGCTCAAAGTTTATTACGTCAACGGCAGATTAGGATTAAGTTCCACGTCGGTTCGTCAGGTGCAGCAGAGTTTATGCCATGTCAGGCCACCAGAGTGCAACAGTATACTACACATGCATCACCCTCCCCTTCACACACACACACACACACACACAGAAATGATGTACTAGAAGCGCCTCAGGTAATGTTCTAGCCATCCCTCCAACTCTGGCCATTAGAGTGTTGAGTTTTGTGGATGCAGACTAAAATGCCCGTGGCAGAAAGTATCCAGAGATGGAAGATGGAGAAGATGGAGGACTGGACTGCAGAGGAAGAGAATCTGGAAGCAAAGGCAAAACAGGTTTTTTGTAGTGTTGTAGCCAAGATCACCTAAACCGAGACCAGAGTGCATCAAGACTGCGACAAGACCAAGACTTTAAGAGGCAGAGAGCAAGTATTTAGAAACTGCTGTGTGTTCTCTGGATGCTATTTTGCAGATTGGTTTTATTCCAGAAGATTTGGCTGATGTCTCCTCGCAGACAGGTAAGAAATAAATCAGATAATGCACTAGAGAATAAAGCGATATCCCTGCAGTTGTCTTTTACTTGAATTAAAATCCAAAGTTCTCTTTGTCTGGGATTGAAACAAGACCAAGGTCTTTAAAAAGTGGTCTCCAGACCCAGATTTCAAGTACTACACTTGTTTATGGTATCATCAGACTCTATTAATTCTCCACCTGTGCGTGAATGTTTGTCTTGGACACTGGGGGCAAAGAGTTCCTGCTGTTGCAGTACATACGGTACGACCAAATTAGTTTATGAGTCCCTGAACGCCTCCGTTCCTGCTTCCAGCATCTTCACTCAGTCACTGTTCAAAGGCCAGATGGCCTGTACCTGCGCTCAGTCCCTGCAGCTTTGTTTTGGCCCCACTCTGACAAAATAATCTGTCCAGAAGGTGACTATTTCACATTTAGACATGCCCTGCTCGGCTCATCTTTGAATTATACACCCCCCCAACTCCAAATAAAGAAGAGGAAGTTAGAGGGAGATATAGACGTAAATCTCGCCTGCTGGGAAGAAAAGTTTCTCTCTCAGTCAGACAGTCACTGGGCCGTGAAATGACCTCTGGCTCCTGGGTAGACCTTTGAAAACTTCGAGCATTGTCCTCAGCCGCTCATGGAAGCTGACGGTGGAGGAGGCTGAGCGTGCAGAGCAAATCACAAAACTGCTCTTTGAACCCGAAAGTTCATCATCAGACTGGTAAAACCTTAAAAAAGCTAACTGGGTCCAGACGAGCGTCATGATCGGCAGTTTGAGAAAAATGGGGAAAGTTTCTGCTTTTAACTCGTCACGTGGGACTCAATGGACTAATGTCTATTTACCTTCCTGATGTTAATTTGTGTCAGCCTCTGTCTCTGCAGAAAATAAAAAACAAACAATGAACTTTTACCCGAAAAGTTTGTGATTACAACTTGAGGCGTTCCTCAAGGAACCCACCCGGGTCCCCTGACATTTTGAATTTTAAAGAATCCCTGACGCTCTTTAAGGGCAGTTGCAATATTTCATATATAGAAGTGCAATCACCCACTACAGGTAATTCATCCCAGCATCTCAATCTCCTGCTTTTTCCCACAGCTGGTAGGAATTTAGATGAAACATTGAACTCCACTGACCTCGTCGTCGACATGGCTCGTCAGGTACATCTTCAGATACATGTAGATGTTGCATTACTGCTGGCCCACTTCCTCTTCACTGTGTTTCATGGTTGAAGGTGGCTTGTATCTGCATTGCTGAGCTGCGAGTGAAAAGGACAGACGAGAGCAGACGCACAGATGGAGGCGTTCAACTGGTCTTATCGAATAACACATATGCCGCTGTGGACTTTGTCTGGAGATATGCTTATTTCTGTCGATCTCCCCGACATGTTCCCTCTCGATGGGGTCTATTTTCTCTCCAATTAAGTCCTTAATTGCTCTGGGTAATAGAGTCTATTAATCCTGTGTCTGCTAATAAAACCCCCCAGCTGTCCCGCAGGAGGCTGCCAACGTGCAACAGTCACCAGCTCTACTTGTGTTTGACGACATGTTGAGTGCGCTCGCATGTGTGCATGCCTCCAACTGCTGGCATCGTTTATTAACAGCCAAAGTAAATTCCAGTGATTTATGTTTTCATTCATACAGTTATATCTGCTGTTTGCATAGTCTGAAACCGCCTGTGCATCGCGGCTTCCTTTTCTGCACCCCGTCCATAAAATGTGTTTTTATTGACACCCTCTCACTCTCTTCCTCTGCCTGTAACTGTCTCCCTGTCTTGTTTTCCTCTGCCCCCATTTTCTTGTTTTCTCTCCTGGGATTGTCAGGGTAGTCGGTAAATTGGCTTTTCTGTTTCTCTGCTTACCAGTGCTCAGTCACAAACACCCTTTGTAGATGTTGTGAATCCCCAGGAGATGGCAGTGTTTGGCAGCACTCAACCACCATTGTGTTTGGGTTGCCAAGCGAACTGACAGACTCCTTGGCTTGGAGCCAGAATGTTTCTTATATCAGCACTGCTTTAAAAGCTTTATCTTTGGCTTTTCTGCCTCGGTCTGACAGGAGAGATAGACAGGAAACACAGGGAGGGAGCAAGGAGGGGATACCATGCAGCAAGAGACCCCAGCCGGTATTCTGATTACACGGTAAGTGTTCGAGGCTCCAAGGCCTTGGAGGCCCCGATATCAGGACTTTGGAAACTGTGAGATTCCCATTGTGACCATAGTGTCTAATTATTGACCTTTCTCTTTTGCACAATGAATTCACATCCATCCATCCATCCATCCATTTTCTTCCTCTTATCCGGAGTCGGGTCGTGGTGGCTGCAGCTTTAGCAGGCCGCTCCAGACGTCCTTCTCCACATCATCACATTCCAGCTCCTCCTGGGGGATCCCGAGGCGTTCCAAGACTAGATCTGTTATGCAGTTCCTCCCCTTCCTTTGACTGACGCACGGCTGGCAAAGCACCTGACCCCCATGCCTCTCCCTGTGGGTGGTGGCGACTCCGTCGGGTAGCGCTACGGCCCATCCACCACTCGCTGCCGGCGAGCTACAAGTTCAGTTGCCCCACATTGAACCCTTCAGAGGTTCCTTTGTTGTATGACTAAGCTCAGCACGGAATACAAAGAGGGAAGCCTGTCCTAAGAAGATTTAGAGTCACCAATTAACCTATTAACTGCATGTCTTTGGACTGTGGGGGGAAGTCGGAGTACCCGGGGAGAACCGTGCCGACACGGGGAGAACATGCAAACTCCACAAAGAAAGGCCTCGGCCGACGTTCAAGCGTTCTTGTCGTGAGGCGACAGTGCTCACCACTGCGCCACCGTGCCAAGCAGATGCAGAGTAAAGGGCTGTACCTTCAGACTGACTTGTCCTGTATACCAGTGTACCAGTGTTTGCAGTGCTAACACTGGTACACTTGTCCTGTATACCAGTGTTAGCACTGCAAGAGCAGCTGGCAGATGAAGGCGCAGTTAGTGTTTAAAGACATTCAGCGGAATCTGGAGGCGCTGACGGTTTATTCACTTTCTCTTATCTTAAAGCAGGATCGCCGATTCAAAGTGACACCCACCCATTAGTCACCCGATGTTAGGAGTGTAATCAGTGTGTGCGTGTGTGTGTGTGTGTGTGTGTGTGTGTGTGTGTGTGTGTGTGTGTGTGTGTGTGTGTGTGTGTGTGTGTGTGTGGATTACTGCCAACGGATGCTCGACACAAAAAGAAAAACATCCAAGAGGAAATCAATGTTTTTTTAATGTGCAGTGAGAAAGTAAGGGCAACTGATAATGATTGTGTTTCTATAAAGATAGACATTTCTTTCCAAGTGAAAATCGTGTTTATATATTTATATAAATATCTATATTATATATAGAATACATATCTATTTGCTATGCATACTCAAAAATCACACCTTCAAATATATTTAAAAAGTCTTTCAAAACACAAATGTTGTCTTTTCTTTCCTTAAACATGAACTATCCATATGAACCAAAGTAATTATCAGGATGGGAATAATATTATGTTTGAAAAAAAAACATTGAAAATGCTTCACCTGTGAATCTCGAACAGTTAGAGGGCCACCTCAGTCTCTGAACAAACCAGGAACCACGTCGCAAGTGTACAAAACCAGCATAACACTTATACACAAACCCTCCGTCCTATGGTAGAGATGAAAATGCAAATAAGTGTGACTTCTCAAGCAAACTCTTTTTCCGTTATAAAAATAGAATTCTTTTCAAAATAATCTACAGATTTCTTTTTAAGGTGAGGCATTTCACTATCACTCTAAAACAGCAAGGCTGTTTGTTTCAATAGAAAATATGAAGCTTTAGAGAGAGATCTGCCAGTCTGTGAGTCTGTCTGATTGGAGAGGACAGGTACGGCCTCCTCCTCCTCCTCCTCCTCCTCCTCCTCCTCCTCCTCCTCCTCCTCCTCCTCCTCCTCCTCCTCCTCCTCCTCCGTCTCAGTCCCACACAGGACGGTCTATATTTTTGCCAGCTCCTCCCTTCTTTTTGCATATTCTATGATTTTTTTAAAAGAGAGTTTTCCTTTTTAAACTAGATACACCTTTTACAGGTAAAAAAAAGAAAAAAAGAAAAAAAAGAAGTTTCAGCTCCTCGAAGCTCCTGAAATGTCCAGGCGATTTAAAAAAAAAAAAAAAGGTGTTAAAAAATGTTTCACTTAAACTACACAAAGATTTCAAAACAAACAAACACACAAAAAAAGAAATAAGACAGCAGGTACGTGACATACTGGCTTCCCAAACAAGCGCGTTGAAATAAGAATAAAAAATAACTGAAAGGAGAAAAGAATAAAAAATATACAACTCTGTGTAACAAGTTAAAGCAAAGTCCTACAGTGGAGAAGGCAACGAACATGATTGAAAAGAAGAAACGAAAGAACAGAACAGGAAAACACTAATGCTACAAAGAAAGTGAAATATATGTACAAGACCCTGTTTTCCTTTTAGTATGTGTGTATGCACATTTGTGTGTGTGTGTGTGTGTGTGTGTGAACAATTGCCATAGTGTGTTTAATGGGGAGTTCTTGCGAGTCCGTATCTCGCCAATGTTTTCGTCGCCTTCATGTCCTGTAGTTCCTCGCAGAAAACATCTGGAACAGAGGCTGCCGCGTCTCCGTCACTTTCCGCAACAGTCGGATCCGAAACGTGACCATGAGCCGTGTTCTTAAGAGCCCAGCGCGTCTGGTCCTGACTGCTCTCCCTCACCGCTCACGCCGAGTCGTGTTCATCGTTACCAGATGACGCTGGAGATGCTGGTTTCTCTTGGCAGCAGAGGGAGCATGGCGTTGTTAGCGTGCGCCTCCTCCAGGCTGTGCTCTCGGCTCTTCCCGGGAGGCCTCTGTCCGTTCAGCAGTGTCAGTGGGATGTTGCAGTAGGTGTGCTGGTTCCCCAGAGAGGAGAGAGGTGGCAGGGTCCCCCCGGGTGGTATGTCATACTCGTAGCTGCGGTAGTAGTGTTTCTGCCTCATGGTGGTGTGGTAGGTGTTGTGGAAAGACGAGCGCAGCTCGGGGTGGGCGGTAGCCATAGCGGTGGAGGTGGCCGCCGCCATGGAGATGGCAGAGACGGTCTGCAGCTCTCCGAAGGGACCCTGCTCGCTGACGTCCAGCCCCGGCTCGTGGGTGAGCATGGGCTCTGTGCGCCTGAACGGCATCTCGTACTGCAGCTGCTTCCAGAACTTGGAGTTGAGCTTGTTGCTCTGGGCGCCGCGCCACTTGATGACGGTGAGGGTTTTAATGGTATGCTTAAGAGCCTCCACCTCCTGGTAGTTCATGATGCCGCGTAACTCGGCGCACTCGATCAGGATGACTTTGATCTCGCCGGTCACCAGCATGTTGCGCAGCCGCGTCTCCAGCTCGAAGATGCTCCAGCCTCGCCGCACCACATAGTTGGGTGTCATGACTATGATGAGGCGTTTGCTCTGGTCCACGCAGCGAGCCACATCCTCGATGTAGGCTGCAGGGTGCAAAAGGTAAAGATATGAACAAGAACAGCTACGACATGAGAGCGGCAAAGCAGTAGAGTAATGCACATCCAGTATGTTTTGAGCTAAAGATATGGTTCATACATGATTTAATGAGGACAGGACTGGGACACTTAACGCTGATGGATGAACATACAGCAACAGACACAAAACACAGGACAATGACAGGCGGCTATTTTGCTGTGCGCCTCCAGAATCTGGTCTCAGACAAAGACATTATATGTACTGTATGTGTGCAGATGCAGATCAGAAAGCATGGTGTTTCTTCAGTTGAGTATGTGTCAAATATTCTACATCTGGAGGGCAGGCCCACAGACAAAGTTAAGTGCTGCACGAAATGGCTCTAGATGGGGCGACAGATGTTTGATATAAAGCTGCACAGCCTCCAGGATTAGACTGAAGTCGCTGTCGGACGAGCCTGCGTGGTGTCAGATCACACGACGGCGGCCGACTCTCTTTAAAACCTGAGCAGGTAAATGACAGCAGCTGATACAAGAGGGAAAAGACTGCGGGCGAGGTACCTCCAAAGAGTCGCGTGTCATCCTGGTAATGCTCATTGGTGAGACCTAAACATAAACATTTCCAACATTCAGGTCACAGGCAGAACACGGCACAGACAGAAAAACATACTCAACACAGTCGCAGCATGTCCAATTACTCATCTTTTTTCATTTGACATATTATTAATCACATACCATGTTTCCCTGACTGGACATTCATCTACCATGAGTTTGTTTGGTGCTGATGCTGGCGGCAATTTTCATTTGATTAAAGGAAAGAGGCGCCTCGGAGCCCCTCACACATTTCCCACTGATGTTTAATTCTGATTGTTTAATAAGGACGTGTTTGCGTTTTTATCCGATCCTCGTGAAGCCCAGAGTACAAACACAGCATCACTACCAACCAGAGCACACTGTGTACCGCCGGCACAGACGGACTACTAAGCAGAATTAGCACGCATGAGAATACGCTCAGACAGAATTTTTATGGATTTATTAACGCACGGATGAAAACCAGAGATGGATGCTGATAGATTTGTTCAATCTATCAGCCCCTGGAACACGTTGTATAAATACTGCATGAATACTTATGTAATATATGAGAACTGTGATCTCCAGAGAGATTTGAGAGGATACTTTGAAATTTGGAACAATCATCCACTCATCACGTGAGAGTGTGAACGCACAAACAGCACAAAACACTGAAACACAAAACAATGACGGTGGAAAACAGACACACAACGAGCAGAGCAGGGCCACGCCTCAACCGCACCTACACACACCTGGTTACCCACTTAGGTTAATGAGAACACTCAGAATAAACTCGTCCCGGCTGCAGATCAAGTCTGTCCGATTCAACCAG
The DNA here is from genome assembly GCA_004119915.2 of Collichthys lucidus. Taxonomy (NCBI): domain Eukaryota; kingdom Metazoa; phylum Chordata; class Actinopteri; family Sciaenidae; genus Collichthys; species Collichthys lucidus. The sequence goes on from CM014079.1 coordinate 3,789,309, forward strand.
TGATTCAGCCCCCAGCCACGATATATCAGAGCACAGCCAAACCTCAACGTACCTCGTGCACCAACTGCCCGATGGCACTCACGTTCTCAGGTACCATGACGCCGTCGCTGATTCATTGTCCTGCCTTCTCTATTCATGAATTCAGACTCTTGGTCTGTTCATCCCATAAAAGTTTCCAGTCTCTATTTTCAGCCACAATATTCCACACAATCCGTTACTCTCCAACCCTAATTAGGAACCAGGAATCTGGTTTTAGTTACCGGCAGCTGTCGATCAGGAACCCACTCACTTCTGACCTTCTCCTCCTCTGCATCCGTTTTCCATGTTCAGGCTACTCATCCTTCCAAGGTCAACCTAACTCTACAACCCACGCTCTTACTAGCTTTGTTTCTGCGTCCTATCATGCTCAGAGTTCCCGACCCCAGCCTGTCTGACATTGTCATTCATATTTCTGACTCTCATACTTCCTTCCTTATCTACATTTTCGATTTAACACTATTCCAGACAGCACAGCTTCCAAGCAGACAAACCAATGAAGTGGTCGTCTGGGGCGTATCGCTCCTCAGCTCCATTTAAACTGGTTTAACACTCCCCACCTGAGATGGACGCCCCTCACTGAGTCTCCATGTTCATCCATCCATCTATCCTCAACATCCCAAACTTCCTCGTTCCATTAAACCTTTAAACTCACATTGCTGTGGCGTGGTCCTTTTCTGGTGAATGTACCAAACACTACAACTCTAAATGCCCTCGCTCCGATACATCACGTTACATGAACACATATGTACAAGCATCTACGCACGGACAGCCACAGTAGTGCTTACTTCCTGTTGGAATGAGGTCTCGATCCGGGATGAAGAGTTTGTAGCCGTAGTGTTTCTCCAGGACGTCAGGGAGGATCTCCAGGGCGAAGCGTTCCTCCTCCCTGGTCTCCTGACTCCACTGGTCAGGGTCCACTTTGGTGTAGGACAGGTACGCGTCGTAGTCTTTGTTTTCTGAAAAACAGACAGAGTGGTTCATGAGAGACAGCATCCAGCGCTGAGCCTCATGAGTGTATGATGCTCATTTTCAACTGTCATTGTGTTTATTGACTGCGCTGTCGAGAGCCTGACTTCACACCACGGCAGAACGTACGAGACAAAGTGTTTGTACTTCACTGCATCACTTTACTCTGTCTGTTCTCTATTGACAAGACTGTTTGTATTTAAAACACCAACTCATTCAAATTTCAAAAACTTAAAATGCCACTACACACCACACAGTGTCTACTCTTCTGCAGCTTAAAGCTTCAGCCATGAGGACATACTGTAAGTGAATTCGATCACAGATGTTGGGTAACCACGGGACATCTCTGCTTTTTGCAGATGATGTGCTTCTGCTGGAGTGTGAAGCTGCCGGGATGACAGTCAGGACCCCCAAGTCTGAGCTTCATGGTTCTTGGTGGAAAGCTCCCTCCATGTTGGAAATGACTCACTTCAAGTATCTCTGGGTTTTGTTTACGAGTGATGAGAAAGCTGAGCCTGAAGGCAAAGCTCTCGATTTATGGTCACGAGCTTTGGGTACTGACTGAAAGAATGAGATTGCAGATACAAGCAGCTGAAACTGGCTGCCTCCTCCTGGGCGCCTTCTTTTGGAGGTGTTCTGGGGACGTCCAACTGGGAGGAGACCCAGAACCAGCTGGAGGGACTACAGTACATAGCCTAGGGACGCCTCGGGATCCTCCAGCTGGAATGCATTGCTGGGGAGGACGATGTCTCGAGCGTCTTGTTAAACCTGCTGCCATCACGACCCGACCACAGATAAGTGGAAGAAACTGGATGGATGGATGTTGAGTCAAACTCAGAAATCTATTTCCTTCTGTGTGCAGAGGCATTGTCACATTGAAACAATAGAAATACTCCTCCAAACCTCTGCTGCTTTGGCAGCATTAATTATAACAAAGTGACCGAGATTATAAAATAGGCTCACACCAAAGCAGGCAGGAATATTTGGACAGGGGTGTCCAGTAGCTTTGATCAGACTGTGTGTATAAGAAATGAATCGGGCAGATATAAAATAAGGTTCACGGATCCTCTCCTCCCATCGCTTCCCCAGATGACTGCCCGAAGAGGCAGAAAACAGAAGATGGGAAAGAAACGCAGCACTGGGGACACGTTCAGCAGTCATTATGTTCTGCAGGAGCCGGAGTGTGGGCCTTCCAAAAAGAGATGAGGAGCTTTTTCCACAAACTCTTTGAGGAGCACGCACGAGCTTTGAAACTCGCAGCAAAGGCCACAGCTGCGCTCGATAGGATGCGAAACATCAAACAAGGCTTTCAAATTAGCAACCAACCTTGCAAATTAACCACCTAGCAAACTTGGAGAAAATCAAAAACAGCTTGTATCGGCGGTCCCCGACGGTATGACTTAATCATGTGGAAGTTTGAGTCAACAAAACAGTGTGTGATAGATAATTCATGCTACTGTAGAAACAATCCACCGATTCAAAAATGAGTTCAGGCTTTCCGGGATTTTGGAAAAGAAAACATAAAGACGGAAAACACAAAAACAACAAGAGGGGGATACTGGGACACGAACACGCGTCCTCGACTGTAGCCAAAGTTAACTCCGCTGTGTAGAGAAAACTAAAAGTTGTCTTCCAGTTTCAGGTTGTTTCTCAGAGAGGGAAGCATCGAGCCTGCCCGGGCCCCGTGTCCCACTATCTGGCCTCTGACAGCAGAGGGTGGGCCTCACTCCATGACATATTGAAATTAATTTCTTTTGAAATTGGCAACAAATTGAAAATCTATCTCCTCTGTTTCCTCTGCAGCCATTTTCAGCATGCATGAAAACGGCACCTGTGCTCGCCCGACACTGAACTTCAGAGGATGAAGGCATGGTGGGAAAAAAAGAGGATAATTCGGGGGTTAAAGTTTTTTTTTTTTCTTTACCTCCGTCCACGTCTTCGCTGCCAAAGTGCCTCCTGTAGAAAAGCATCAGCTCGATCTTGTAGCATTTGTAGAGGGAGATGAGGAAGATGAGTAGCAGCAGGATCGCTCCCAGCCCTCCTGCCAGCTCCACGGTGTACATGAGCTCTGCTGAGAACGACACACACACACACACGCACACGCACACGCACACGCACACACACACACACACACCAGAAAATATTTAAAAGTTGCTACACAAACACAGACGATTGACTTGTTTCTGCACACAGGTTTGTCTTTCCCCCTCTGTGTTAAACTCACAGGACGAGGCACTTAAAGGACACATTTGCATTTGCTGGGAGCCTGGACAATCATGAGTATTTTTTTTTTTTCAGAGCTCAGCTCAGAGCGAGGCGGCATCAATCTTCAGGGGGAAGAATCATGAGGCTCATAATGACTTTGGGAGAAATGAGAGGGCACGGTGCAGAGAGAGAGAGAGAGAGAGAGAGGAGAAAAAAAGAGATGATGAGAAATTGGATTCATTTCTTTGGAGCCGCGCAGCAATGACACAGCTCTGCACTTTGGCTGCCGTCCATAGTGAGGACTCGTGATGTGATCGTGGACATGGATGGAGGCATTTTCAAAACAGGAGGCTACACATATCACTTACCCCGCTCTCCATCATCCCTCTCTCCAGAGCTCCCTCGCTCCTTCCCTCTCTTTTCCTCTCCCGCTGTCTCTACATTCATTACATTCATTTCTCTTCTCCATTATCTCCTCTCCATCCCCCCAGAGACCCGGCTTGGAGGAAGGATGAGTTATGTTGTGTATGAAAGCAGCATTTACCTGGTGGGCTCAGCTAGAACAGGTTCACCTTATATATATCGCTCACTGTGAACTGGAACAGTGCACGGCTGCCAAGGCAACCACGATGCAGCCTTTATATCATTGCAGCTTATGAATGCTGCACAGACACAAACCTGTAAGTCTTAAAAGCACCCGAGAGTCTCAGTCATGTGAGGTTATCTCACTATATGTTCACATGTTTAAAGGTCCGGTGTGTGAGGTTTAGGAGGCTGGAAGAAATATTTATTAGTTTTGTTAGTTTGATGTCTTTAAATGAATCTTTTAGATCCGCAGTGAGAACAGACAAACCAAACTCTGATCTCGAAACGGCTTTTTATCCTTTTTTATCTTAAATTTTGCAGCTGGAGTTCCTCCTACATGCTTGGAAGGAAAGGCTGAGGAGCGTGGGAGAGTATTCATTCGGTTGCAATCTGCAACTTCACCGCTAGATGCCACTAAATCCTTCACACAGTGTCAATTGTTTTATCACCAACAGTTTTAATTCTCGGCTAACTATCAGACTCAATAATACCACTGTCAATTTGTTGTATGTGTCTTGACCTGGGTGCAAAGATTCTAGACTCCAGAGAAAAGTCTGTTTCTTGTAAAGACAGATTTTCTGCATCCTGAATCAAATACAGAAGTGTCGTTTTGGTCATTTCTGTAATTGAACCCTTTTAACTCGTTAATCACCCTCACTCTCTAAGTGGTTCATGTTTCACCGGCCACCGCTTCCCTTCTCTCTATCGCCTCCTCTCTTTCTTTTGAGGTGGAAGGTGAGGCAGCCTGCAGAGACCTTCACTGCGAGTGATGAAACATGAAATAAACGTCAGAATAATGTGAGGAAGGAGAGAGACACAGAGCTTTGTGTTTCTTAGCATCCCTCTTTTTGGAAGTGCCGTTAAATGAAGCCGTCTCGAGTCTATAAAGAGCCACTCAGATGGAAGTGGGCCATCGACAAAAGTCGGTCACATACAGAGATTTAAGCGGAGGGAGGGGGCCGACAGATAAAGACTTGTAATTGTATGCTGAACTTATTGGCCTGTTGGGAAAATCTGAGGATCAGTTTGCTGTTTAAGCAGCCATCACATTACCGCTCTCTGCAGGGTGACAACCAGTGCATGAAAAGAGCTTCAGACCAGCCACGCTACAGAGCAGAGACAGCTACAAAGAAATGACACAACCAAATGGAGCCTGAGCACACGGACGGAAAAATGGAGAAGAGAGAGAAAATAAAAGAGAGATGTGACGTCTATGATATATGACGATACATAAGAATAATCCAAACTCAGATCTGTCTGTGCCTGAAAGAGTGAACAGATCTTTATGACCAGCAGGGGGCAGCAAAACAAACAATAAAACACAACATTAATACACAGAACTGCTGCCTTAAAAAGTTTGTTTGTTGTTGGTCAGCTGTTCAATATTTTCTCTCCTGTTAGCTCGGTTTTGGTCTTCACCGAGCCTGCAGGGAGTCTGGCTCTCACTCTGCTCGTCTGCTCTTTGCTGCTAAACCCTGACACGAAGAAAAGTTTATGAAAGAATATGAAAAGAGTGTGTAACTCCATTTCATATCAGATTATTATTAAAAGAAATAAGACATTAAATAAACTTTTTACATTTATTTTCCAACTCCAAGAAGAGAAGGAAGTGCTGCAGAAAGCTACGGAGGAGAACGACAATGATCAGAAGACGGAGGCCGACAAAGAGAAGTGTCCTGTGTTATGGCAGCATGAGCTGAGTGAGAAATTCAAGGGGAAGGACGAGGAGTTGGAAGAGGCCGTGACTAAAGAGGGCATCCAAAGATTGTTTTATTTTTACAGTGAGTTTATTAGAGTGTTACCACTAAAGAAGAAACTAATGCAAAGCTGACGACACTTAAACTGCAGGGTCAGGTCATTTCACTGAGCAGCTTTAACCTGGATCCAGCAGCGAATGCTCTGCAGCCAAACTTTGTTCATAACACACAGAACTTTATTCCCAGAGTTCCCAAAGAAACCAAACAGACGTTTGGAGGAATGTGTATGAAAGGATGCACAAGACGTCTCGAATATTTCCAACTGGATGAAACGTTGCAGCCGAGCTTTGAATGTTTCACTTTCATGACGAGCTGGCAATCTTACAGAAGACGTCAGAGAGCTCTTACCGCGCTTGAGGAGCTGGATGGTAGCTTGGCGTCGGCCGTTACCGTTTTCCACATAACAGGAATAATTTCCCAGGTCGTCCTCCTCCAACGAGTCAATAGTCAAAGAAATGGCCACTTCCTGCTCACCGAGATGCTCCTTGACCACCCTGCAACACAGAGAGAGACACACTGAGCAATGCAAAGCAGGACCTGTTCAGGAAACAGTAGATATCTGTGCTGCTGTGCAGGAACATGTAATCAGTGTGTGTGTGTGTGTGGACGTGATACTGCGTCACAGCCACGGAAACGTTTCTGCACAACTTCACGGTATGTTAAGCTCTTTGTTTCTTTTTTTAAAATCCGCACTCGAAACATACGAGAAATGAAAATCAATAAGAGGGGGGAGGGGTCAAATACTGGCAATCAGAGGGAAATCTTTTTATAGCGGATGCCATGGTAACGGAGAGGAAGGAGAGAAAGTAATATTCCATAAAGTAAATGTGCCCCCCCACCCTGCTGGGCTGCTCGGGCCTGATGGAGGAGAGGATGCTCCCTCATACCTGAGACACACTGAGCCCAGACAACACTGTGTGTGTGTGTGTGTGTGTGTGTGTGTGTGTGTGTGTGTGTGTGTGTGTGTGTGTGTGTGTGTGTGTGTGTGTGTGTGTGTAGGGGGATAATGACTCTCTGAAGCGTCTCTCCTCTCGCTCGCCTTCAAGCCGATAAACTCCACATAAGGACGGCTTGTTGGAGAGATTTGGCATCGGTAATTGAAAGTGTATCATGGGGCTTTGCGTGGAGAGGCCGAGGCAGCGCTGATGATATTTGTAGTTTCAGCTGAGATTGTTGTGCAATGAGGCTGGGGGGGGAGGGACGAGGGGGAGCGCTGGGAGAAGGAGGCACAGGGAATAATTCATGTCTCTCCGGGGAGCGCTGGGTTACTTTGAAGCCTCTGGTTTCACATTATCACAGTATATATGAGCCAACACAGCTCAGTGCCACACAACCTGATGAGTGATGACCGACGCTGCTCAACCCGAGCCTCAGACGGAGAAGATGAGGGGCCTGAATCTGGAGTAGGTGGATAACAAGGTCCAGGTGAGGATGCAGAGGTAGAGATGAGACCTGAGCAGCAGCAGAGCTGCATCCACTCTCCTGCTTTATGGATACGCTGCGGCCACGTCCTCTTTCTAAAATTCTCTCCCTCCCTCATCAGCAAAACCTCTGTGTTTGCTCATTTTGTGATCAATTCCCGACTCATTCATTCCTTTTTAGAAATCCAATCCAAGCACACCTGCAAAGCACCAACCGACGCCTGGTCGATGACGCATCGATCACCTTCTTCATTACGCTGAGCCAGATTTGTTTTGCTAATTTATTAATCTCTGCGTGCTATGCTAATGTCCAGTCATCCGTGCCATGATAACAACAATAGCCCTGTCCCGTGTGCCGCAAATGAGAATTTATGGGCTCGGGGAGAAGGGAGGGGGGTTGTTACCACCATAGAAATGAACTCCTCCGAATCAATAGGCTCAGAGTTGGGTAAATAAATGCCTGCAAGAAGCTCGGAGCCTCAGGTATGAGTGTGAGCGCCTCTGAGCTCAAGTGTGGCTGCTGATGCATTAGTGATAAAGCTAAAAGTGTGTGGGTGCCAGCCTGAAGAAGAAGAAGGAGAGAAGTAACATGCAGCTACTGTAGCATCTGACAGGGGAGACCGGGCTGCAGGTTTGTTCATGTGGAGTGTCTCCGTCGCTCTCCACCTCTGCCCCGGTCCATATCTGCGGCTGATGGAAGTGGAAAAAAAAAAAAAAACCCAAGGCACTGGATGGATGTGCAAAGGCTTATGGCAGCAGCATCAGCAACAGAGAGTGGATGATCAAATACATTATTGATCCACTGCATGAAATATTGGTATGAATTATTGAAAACATAACCCCTCTCAGCCAGTGAGACGGGGAATCCTGGTGTCAGGGAGGAGGAGGAGGAGGAGGAGGAGGCAGACAGCAGAGCGGTGCTGGCGGTTAAAATGTTAAAATGGGGATTTGTTTCCGCTGCGTGTTCATCATCGGTGCACAAGAAAATTCTCCATCACGGACGTGTCGTCTTTACTCACCTCTTCAGTAAATTCTACCACATTTCATCCTCCTCTCCTCCCTGTCTGCTCCTGCTCTCTTTCCCCCCTCCTCCCTCCTCCCTCCTCCTCCTCGGCCCATCTGCATGCTGCTATAGGTGGGTGCATCCAGGGAGATATAGCGACAGTGGCGGCGGCGGTGTGAAAAATGGCGGTTGTTAGCCATCTGACAGGGCTGTCTCCCCAGAGCTGCAGCCTCTCCAAACAGCCCTAATGGGTAACATGCACATAGAGCTGGGAATGGTGTTGTTTAAACATGCTACACCAACATGAGGGAGAGGGAGAGACATGGAAACAGGCTGGTTTTAAATGTGTTTGGCCTGAAAGTGAAGCTTGCTGGACAAATCTTACACTGAAAGGAAACAAAGAGAGAGGAAGGTACGGAAAGGAAACTGGACATGGGCTTGTATCAGTCCATAAATGTTCTGGAGCGATAAATACGAGTTCAGAAAGCTGGTTTCCATTTAATAACCTAAATGTAGACGGAGTTCCTTCCTGCAGCTAAACTGACAGGAGAATTTATAACTGCAACTGTATCACCAGGGATGTTTCCATCGTGCTAATTAAGTCTCCCTGAAACTGAAACTGGTGACAGATTAGCAAAGATAGTCCAAGAACGTCTGATACATCTGAATCAGGTAGTGTGAGTCTGAAAATAATCTGCAGACTTTAAACTTACTTATCCTAGATAATCCATCATGATGCATAATTCACCACCTACATTTTTATATATTATCGTCAGGTCTGATAATGCAGCTCGCACACAGAGAGAGCAGCTTTGAAAACTCTCTTTTGTTGTTCAAGGATGCTCCGACACGGCTGACTCGAGTCAGACTGCAGACAAACTTTTAAAACACACTTTTCTTCTCTCGTTGTACAGGCTGCTGCTTTGTCATGGACAAATGATCGATATTAAACTGCAGGAAAAACAATACGCAGGCCCCAATACTGAGCTGAGCTGTCAGATCACGGTGAAGTTGTGGATGTGTCACAGGTTAGATGTGTGTTTGGGATCTTTGTCATGGACAAATGATCGATATTAAACTGCAGGAAAAACAATACGCAGGCCCCAATACTGAGCTGAGCTGTATTGGGGATCTTTGTCATGTTGGAAAAGTACACGACAACCATCAGCTCCCCGACACCAGCAGCAGCCCCACATCAGGACACTGCCCCCACCACGCTTCACTGCAGGCACCACGCATGTTTCAGTTATCCTGGTCTCATCACTCCAGAGTATGGAGTCCCAGTAGTCTTCATCGAGGCGGGCTGTTTTTGTGCATGGGCTTTAGGGATTCAGTGGCCGACTATGTCTCCTGATCTGAACCCAATCGAACATCTACGGGGAATTCTGACGAGACAAGTTGAGCGTCGCTCTGCATCCAGCATCCAGGCTCCAAACGAGCTCGTTCTTGTTCATTCGGTGCCGCAAAGACTTAAAAATCATGATGGTCATCCTGTCGTTGTGTATTTCATTTCTGCGTCACCTAATTTGAGTAGAACTGAAGATTTCATAATCTAACTTGTATTATTCAGCTTTCGTTCACGTTTCACGAGTTAGACAAATGTTTTAGAAAATTTTAGAAAATTGTTTTTGAGATATTGATTCAAATCTTACTTTTCAAATGAGGTGTTTGGTGTTTGTCATTGAGCTGAGCACTGTGTGTAGCTGTGTGTTAAAAAAGAGCCTTTAGTCATTAAATACTGTAAAAATTAATGCACTTTATAATGCAACGTGTGTGTGTGTGTGTGTGTGTGTGTGTGTGTGATATTGTGATACACGCAGTAATAGATGATGATCTAGCTTTGCATGTGATGTAATTCTATTGTTGCGTTGCACAATGTAGCGGATAATGAGTTATCCTTTTCCACCTGCTTGCTGCTTCATGAAAGCAAAAAACAAAAAGGTGAAAAAATGAATGAATAATGATTTTTTTTTTTTTTAAGTCTCTGCATGTTGGAAACCAGCAGCTGCTCAGAAGGCAGCAGATAAATCTCTGGAAAATGTTTATGCAATTTGGAGTTAATGGACTAAACCATGCAAACCACTGCTCGCGATCGTCTTTTATTATTTTCCAGTGAATTTATCTGCTTGTTCTATTAATTCCTCGTTACCGCCACGACAGTAACTGATGTGGACTGCAGCAGAGTTTCTCACTTGATGTCGCTCTCCTGGACTCTCTCCTCGTCCAAGTCCTCGATGAACTTCTCCCCCTTCATCCAGTAGATGAGCGGGCTCACGTCGCCGCTGTAGCCGAAGAACGCCCGGCAAGTCAGGTTCAAAGCACTTCCTGCGGAGACAGGAAATGACACAGGCTGTCAACAACAGACAAAGACTTTGTGTTGTTTAGTTGGTGGCGTGCGCATTCGTGATTCTTTGCACACTGTGCATCGTACACACACACACACAATCTTGCATGCACACACACACACACACACACACACACACACACATTCCTGCAAAGGTCAAACGTGGTTGCACGAGAGAATGTGTGAGCCGGACACTCGAGATGTCCAGCTGTGATTAAAAAACACGTCAAGGGGAAGATCTTAGGAAACTTTCTGATTTGCTCATGTAAACACACACACACACACACACACACACACACACACACACACACACACACACACACACACACACACACACAGATCTGAAGCAAGTAAGCCGCAGTGAACACATGAGGGCACTCATGAGCTTCCTGAACGCCCCTCGAGACTGTGAGTGTCTGCGAGAGGAGGCTGACACCGACACTATTTTATTTAGAGCTGCTGCTGCTGGGTATGACGGAGGGTCAGGAGTCAACAATTGCAGTTTGTAGAGAATTGATACGTGGAAACAGAAGTAATTGTCAGCGAGGAGCCAGCAGGGTCTTTGTTCTGTGAAGTGATGGATTATCTCTGTGGTTCAACAGAGAGGGGAAGCAAAGGCTGATACTTCACGCCCCGATTCATTCATTAAATCCTCTGGATGCATTGAAATCATGCCACTGGTGTTACTGTGTGACCTGAGAAAGGTCAGAGATTCAGAATCGTTGCTGAGCTGAGAGAAACATGCAAACATAGTTTTACATGAAGCGCCGTGGAGAGCTGATTAGAGCTGGCATGAAGAGAACCGTCTTCACCACAGTGCTCATGCATCAGCCTGGTGAACACACAGAAAGAGTGCTGGTGGCGTATACAATGCACATGTTTATTTTGCATTCCTCTGAAGTGGCATTCTTTAAAAAAAAACGCCCGAGGTGCAGCGTGTGCAGCGTTCACATGCTGCTGCCTCTCCGTGAACCACACGGCAACATGTAAACAACACGCATCCACGACGAGGGAGGCTCCTCGTGCTGGAAACTGGAACGTGGAGGGAGCGCTCCTTTCGGGAGAGTCAGTGCTGTGTCTGCCTGCGAGGCATGTGATCCTTATTTTCACAGCAGGATCCGTGAGCACGGTAAACTGTATTCATTAATACTTGCTTAGCATGTGAAGGCAGCACACAGTGTGGAGCTGGGAGTGGGAGGCAGACTACAGCCTCAGATATCACCATGACCACACTCAGGTTCCTAACTGAGCGTAATGATCCCGGAGTATTTACATCGAGATGCTCTCAGAGTCTGAGCTCTCTGAATGTCGAGGGAAGGAGCCTCAGTGCTTCCTTCAGCACCGGACCGTACTCTGGATGTCAGATATTTACCCATGAAGCCTGATGTTACTCTACAGCTGCAGTAAAAAGACATTTTATAAATCATGTCGTCTGTGTTACTCTGAACTAGATGAGTTATCCTGATGCATAACGGTGTGACAAACTTTTTGGACTTTCTTTATCTTCCTCTGAGAAATATAACTAAAGTTTCTAACTTCACAGTTGGGACTCGTGTGATTCATAACGAGAAGTTTCTACAGGGATTTCTTTCTGTCTGATTCTGCACTATGAGCTGAGAAACATCAGATCTCATAATCAAAAGTCATAAAGCTCTCTGCTCACACCGGCTGACGGCGTAGAAATGTGTCGAACTCTGAAGCTCTTTGTCTGCGTGTGAGGATCTCTGACCTTTCAGCTGTAACTTGGTATCTCATTGTTGTATAATTATTATTATTCTTTCAAATAATATTGGAGTAACTTCTGCATCATCATCAAGTTACTGTTGCTTATTATGCATTTTACAGCTCTTGCCATGTGTTGCTAATCTGCTTCTATGAGTGGACATGAGGGTGAACGTTCATTTACACAGTCTGCAGGAAACAACACGTGAGAACGTACAGGGAGACATTAATAACATCTGCCGTAGCAGAAAAAAAAACTATTTTTAAACTATTCGCCTGCTCGTGTGTTTATCGCAGCGATGTTCCAGCGGCCCGTGTTTCCATTTTCTCTTTCGACAACCTTTGAACTCTTCGCACTCCTCACCTTTTTTTTCCTGGATGACCTATCCGTGACCAGCGGCACAGCAAAAAGCAGGAAGGTTATTTTTAAAAGACTGTTTGTGTTTGAACTAAGGGCATGTACCCTCTGTGCGCCGCCCGCTCACAAGCCAGACACGGCTTCAAAAGATTTCAGTAGGTCACTCTCAGCACAAGGAAAGTTTCAAGGCATGCGGCAGGGAAGGAGGACGGGAGGACACCCAGGAATGAACTGATAGTGCTGTCTGTGAGGAACAGTGGCTGACATTTTCAAAGTTCAACAGCCACTCTCAGCTTGGTATTTGTGCACGGCCGTGCTCTACAAAGGCTACACGCTGTACCTACAGAATAGAAACCCGCTGCGTGTAATCACACGCGCTCCTACATTCAGCCGTACTTTACTGTACTGTGTGCAGCTACGCCTAATAACAAAGTAACAAAGTAACCATACTGTGCAAATTACATATTGTACAACTGTGGATCTCTCTGCGCGGGACAGATGCAGCACTTCCCTCTTCCTCTGTTTAGAAATCTCCCCCGTGCTGTTAGTTTATCCCACAGATCAATTACAAACGAGGAATGTCATGCTGCCGGCAGCCGCTGCCTGGAGAGGAAGTCTCCGCTGAGCGCCCTGGGAATCGCAGGAAATTGTTGAAGGCCTCACGCTGTCTCATTCTAATCCAGGAGCAGAACTCCCCAAATCTCCCTAAACGCTCCCACACACACCTTTTGTTAATTCTTCTTCCACCGTGACAAACACCAGTGGGCGGCGATGCATCTGCGATGTCGCCATCACATTGGAGGATGCAGTACGACAGCTGGACATTTTGTCCCACATGCAGACGGAGACCAGGTATGTGCGTCTCTCATCAGTCACTGGTCGGGCTCGAACACAAAAACAAACCAAGAGGCAGCTGGAGATCAACGACCAAGATCCAGAACCAGGAACCAAGAACCAAACCAGAGGCAAAGACCAGGCAGGACACCAGGTGAGACTGATCAGGGACAGGTGCATCAAAAACAGGCAGGAAGTAGACACACACACACACACACACACACACACACACACACACACACACACACACACACACACACACACACACACACACACACACACACACACACACACACACACACACACACACACAAGTTTCTCATAAAAAAAAAGGATTGCAAAGGGGTGAACAAGTTTCTGGTAAATTTCCACAAACTTTCTGGAAACTTTCCATTGTATTTATGTGCATTAACTGTAAATTGTGGGTAATTTAAGCAAACTGTATCATATCCAAACATAAATATGAACATTTTGTTTTGTCATAAGCAAACATGCAAAATAAAACTGTGTGGGTCCAGGTACAGAAATCACCTGTGCAGGTAGGGGGCGTGGCCTCAGTAGCCCTACAAGTGGACCTGCATGAAATCTGGTTGTTTTAGTCAAGATGATGCTAAAATATATTTTCACCAACTAAATTTAAGTTCACTGTTAAAAGGCCGACCTTCAGTGGTTTATTCCCCTTCTATCACATCACATGATCTTCATCTCTTCTTCTTCTTCTTTTCTCTCTTCTTCTTCTTCTTCTTCTTCTTCTTTTCTTCTCTTTTCTTCTCTCTTCTTCTTCTCTCTTCTTCTTTTCTTTTCTCTTTCTTCTTTCTTCTCCTTTTCTTTCTTCTTCTTCTCTTCTTCTTCTTCTTCTTCTTCTTCTCTTCTTCTTCTTCTTCTCTTCCGGTCGGTTTTTAGATTTCTGTGAAAACTTTAGACACTTCATGTCTGAGTGGGCTTAAAAGTTTAGATTTAAACTTTTAAGAAGAATAAATGAAAAATAAAGAGGAATAGATCTAAGGTTGTTTTGCCAGCTGCTGTCTCCAAGGTCAAAAATGAACTTCCATCTCAAAGGCTCATCTTTGAATATAATGTTTAGTTTCTTTGACTAGTTACAAAATAAATAGCACGAGTGCCAGGTTGAAGGTTTGGTCTGTCAGTCTGGCTGATTTCTTTGTTGCTGCGTTGTCCGTGGGGATGAATTGGCAGCATGTGCAGCTCTGTTTGAAACAACACGTGCTCTCTACATATGCAGCATGATATAGCAGATATAGCTGCAGCTCAAACTGACAGGTCGACAGGTAACTGAATGAAAGCTGCTGAAAAACACATAAATATTAGCCCGGCTTAAGTGATGGGGAGGTTTTTTTATTTTTATGTGGGGCTGGCATCAAACTGTCATTCGCCTCTGAGCCAGCAAACTTGCTATGATGTCAAGCCGGTTGAAGTTTGAGCAGATGGTGGGAAGACTATTAACCAAGACTGGAACAATGAGGTGAACGATCTGCACGATATCAAGTCAGGAGGAGGAGGAGCAGCTTTTTAAACCCCTCTGTTCTCTCCTGCTGTCAAACTCAGACACAGGCGTCATTATTATGATGATCTATTATTAATCTCAGAGCAGTTTGTAACTCTCAGGCTTGTGTTGACTCTCGCTGATCTCATGGGTAAATGATTATTGAGATGTTATTGTTTTTACATGTGCAGTGAGTCCTGTGCTAATTAACAACAAGAACAAACTGTGACGTTCCTGCAGCATGTTACAGGCTGGCTTCACATTTTTAGCAGCTACAGGTTACATATGTCAAAAATATAATATTTATTCTGATCCACATGAAGATGCCGAGAGCTGCTCGAGCTTTTCTTTCCGTCATTTAGTCTCTGGCTCCATTAGTCGATTAGATATTCACAGGCATGATCGCATTCGGCACCTCAGCGACTTCAGTTAGGCACAACATGAAATCAAATGTCATCTTGTTTAGTAACACAGCCACCATCACCGTGACATTACTCAGCGTGCCGGGAGTGGAAATCCACATACACTGCCACCAAAAATAGTTTGCAGGAGAGATTTAAACCAACACAGCTAGAATCACACTGTGGCGACTTTGTAAAATATAAATCTGTTTTATTTTCTTTGAGCATTTCGGTAGATTCATCAATTAATGTTAATAAAAATGAAACATGTCCAATTTCCTAAAGCCCAAACTTACTTAAAAATTGTAAAAATAAAAAATAAAAATAAAAAAAATATTGCCCAACCAACAGTCTGAAACCAAAAACATTCAGTCTATTAAAACACAGGAAAAAAAAAAAGAAATCTTCGCTGCAGATTGCTGCAGATTGCCAGGGGCTGCTGTGTCTCCGAGGCAGAGCGGGTCGTCCAATAATCAGAAGATCGGCAGTTCGATCCCCTCCAGTCTGCATGTCCAA
>CM014079.1:3805060-3872560 GCA_004119915.2 Collichthys lucidus
GAGCTTTATGCAGTGTATGTAAATAAACAGTCAGTGTGTACAGACAGAGGCGGTTCAGGTTTTTATTTGTCAGAGTGCAGACAGAACAGCGGAGTGTGAAATGATGCGGACACACAGTTAAAACATGAAGACAAACAAAGCGCAGGTGTGTGTGTGTGTGTGTGTGTGTGTGTGTGTGTGTGTGTGTGTGTGGACGGTGTACCTGTGGGTGAGGCGAGGGTACTCAGTGCTGCTGTGTGAGTGGTCAAGCTTTGCTTCAGCAGCACGATCAATACTGGAGGCTTCAGCTAGAGTCTTAACTCCAATATTTACGTGCTGCTACAGTAAGGCGACCGGCCAAACTTCACCATCATCACCATCTTCATCCTGTGTGTGTGTGTGTGTGTGTGTGTCGTAAACAGGGCAACAGGTCGTGTTGTTCAGGCTCTCATGCGGCAGCACAGTATGGCCTGCATCTCTGTGTAACCCACAAACCATTCCGTGCTGCTACAGCATCACCTGAAGTGTCAGTCATGGTCCACGCTGCCTCACGCTCTTCTTCTTCTCCTCCTCATCTTCTTCACGTTTGTCTCCTTGTGTCTGAACCACATGATGTTCACAGACGAGGACACACTCATTACCTATCGTTTAAAAGATGATCAGCAGCTTCTTCTGCAGATTTAAAGTCTCGTAGAGCAGGAGACAAGCGCCGCCGCCGCCTGGAAAACAGACAAGAGAATTACAGTTAGGCATCAAAGTGGTCAGAAGTATGTGGACGCTGGTCACAAGAGAAATCCACGGTGATGTTCACACACACCGGTCCACCAGAACATCAAGCAGCAGTAATTGGTTGGCCAGAGCTGAAGTAAGCGACCAGCTGTGAACATCACCCAGCAGGCGCCAACCACATTGGTTGAGACAAAAGTACGTCTGATTTTAAAACCCGGCTGCACAGATCTGCTCTAATTTATCCACGACTCGAAGTCGGGCATCGATGCTGGTTATCGCCTGGCGTCACCTGGCTCCGTGTCAGCTCTCCAACTCATGCCAAAGCTGTTGGGATGGAGGTTGAATTCAGGGCTCTCTCTCTCTCTGAGGACAGTTACAGCTCGTCCACGAAAACAACAACAAAACTTTACGGATGTTGCTTAATGCACAGCGGCGCTGGCGTGTTGAAACACAAAGGGGCTCTTCCCAAACTGTTGCGACAACACTGAAATATCACCGTGTGCTGCAACAATAGGATTCCCCTTAACTGGAAGCAAGCAGCCGAGGCACAGGGCTGTCACCTCACACCTTCAGTCTTCAAATACAACTTCTCTAAATCGAGACATTTCAGTAGAAAGCAGAGCTGCTGCACGTCTAGAAAATAAGTTAGAAGCTGCACAAGTTAAAAACTTTAACAAGTTAAGCAGCACGGCGAGCGCTGAAGCAGGCAGAAAATATCAGGCTCGTTCACACAGGAGGCAGCTTTATATCATTCACTGTTGGATCTGAATGAAACCGGCTCAAGAACCAGAGCCGATTTGTTAGAGAGCCGTGCTCCCGAGTTTTTTTAACCACTTGTTATTTCACCTCTCGCCCAGCTTCATTACAAACTTTGTGTTTTTAAAATCCTATTTCTCTGCTGTGCTCGTACCACAGCTCGACAAACTTCACACACTGTACTGTGCATGACTCAGACTTAATATATCAAGTACGGAGTCTGTATCACTCATAACACACTGTGGCATTCAGTGCTGCTGACAGGTGCCACACACACACCCTGAGTGTACAGTGAGTCTGAGTTACAAACGTTGTTGTGTAACGTCTCATTCAGCGGTGGAGCACTCTTAGGTTTCAAAGATAATTACTGCTGCATTGTGCTCGGCTAAGTGTGCAGCCGGCAGAACTCAGTGTGCTGCAACCTGGAGGAAACATGAGGCAAATATTCTATTTTCATTCTCTGTAACCTTTTAATAAAGCGAGAGAGTCGAGGCAGCGAGCGACGAGATTCCTTTCGTCGTTTAGTGACCCGGAGCTCGTACAGTTTTAGCAGAGACCGTGTCCACATGTTTGAATCTTAAAACAAAGGTGTTACAACTCACGTCATCCTGAGGCAGATTGGGTCCAACTGATGTGTTGTTGCCACTAGAGGTCTCAATGGACCTGTAATTATGATCTTGGTCTGAGATGGAGCCGATAGCCTGAAACATCTTTAACATCCAGAAGAGACAGTGAGGAGACGTGCAGGCGTCCCTCTGTCAGAGAAACTCCAGTGCAGCTCAGAGGAACAAACCATTTGACTCATCTGCTGGAGAAAAGTACAGATTTATGGCTTTTTATTTTGACGTCCCAGAGGGGTTTTTGTCATGTGGTGAAGAAGCTGCAACCACAGATAATATTAATTAAAAAAGATCTGACCTGTGCAGACACACTGCTTTCATCAGACATGAAATAAACCCAAACTTTTTTTTTTAATCTGACTTTTTTTTAAACAGCAGAAAGATAGATTTCAAAAACACTCACACCTTCGTTACATCACCACGCTGCAACAACAGAGCCCACCGAAAGAGTGTTGGCACAGAAACAGCTGACTCAAAGACCACAAGTCAATCTAACAAATCAGATACTTAATATCATTTTTTTAAAAGATCAACTTCTGGCGGCATCGTTACACGAAGGCGTCGCCTGAGAGCGTCTGCGATACTCGCTCCAGGCCGAGAAGATTTCCTGACGTTCACGCGATGCACATTTTTATTAATAGTTCATATGATACAGGATTAGACTCGACTTTCGATTATGACATTTGTCAGGGATACAAAAGTGTGTGTGTGTGTGTGTGCTCCAGTTTAAAAACAATAAAATTAAATTTAAAGCATGCATGACGCCTCAACATAAAAACTACGACACGTAAAAACATTTAGGAGCTTATTTAGTATGAACATGACGAGCTAACACTTAAAAAACAATTTTAAAATTATTCCTAGCTTCTTAAAAAAAAATTCCTCAGTGTGTTTAAACCGTGACACCGCGCTCATTTACAGCTTCACGTCAGGAGTGTGTAACTGTCACATCTGTAACTGACTCCTGGGCTAACAGGGTCCGCATCGCCTGCCAAAGAAATATATACATTATATATACGCACACATATATAAAAATAAAAAACAACAAGCATTGGAAGCAGTGCCTAATAAAATAATGCCAGCAGCAACAAAAAATAAATAAAAAATTAACAGTTACAGCTTCTCAGCTCTGTGACGAGGTGTGTGCCACTGTTTTAAATCATCAAGAATTAATTCATAAATTACTAAAAACCGTAAAGATCAGCTGATGATAATAAAATTAATTAACTGTAAGCTCGGGTTAAAAAGTCCACTCGTGGTTATTTTCCTGTTGTAAACAGCGGATACACCCCCGCCCCTCTGTCACATGTTTATCTACGCGACGCAAAGACGCACCAACCTCGATTCACATGTGGAAAATTTGTCCGATCATTTCCTTATCTTGCATGTCATGTGCGGATTTTTAATGCATTAATTACACTTAAAGGATAAGTTCTGAAACACACACACAGAGCACTGAGCAGGTATGGTGTGTGTTTCTTCTTTAAGCTGATAATTTCTTTACAAGTCCAGGTTGTATTTTCACATCACTGACTTTAACCTCTCCCATTTTTCTCCTTCTCCTTTAAAGGAAGCATGCCCAGACATGTCACCTTCACTGCTCAGCCTTTTTAACCCGTTCCTATGACATTTGCTCCCCCGTCACAATGGCCTCAAAGAGTCACCTGACCCCGAGGGTTGAAGGTCAAGTAACCTCCTACACCCCACATCGGTCCCGGGGAACGTGGACATGACAACCCATCACCTCCTCCTCCTCCTCCTCCTCCTCCACAGAAAGTGGTCTGGACTGGCCTCTTTTACATCGTCCTCTGGCTGTAAGAGCACAAACTAAAAAAAAAAGAAAGATCTAAACTGTGGAGAAAAAAAAAATCTTTGCAAATTTGAGTTGTGATTGTGTTCATAAAGCTTTCCATCTGTGGGACACAGAAGGAAACTGCTCCAAGGTAAATATGTGTTAAATCTATTTACTTCTCACTGGTTAATGTGGTTTTAGAAAATATTTAGAGGTCAATCAGAAATGGAAGAATATAGGGGGAGGCGTTTATTACAACACCTGAAGCCGGACACACACCAGGTAAGGCGGGACAAATCATCGTTTTAGATTTGGCCACAACTTTATAGGGTGTAATAAAATGTTTCATCACATGCCGGGACATCTCTGCAGCAGTAACAGCAAATACTCATGATGATCTATCAATAAAAATATATAAATATAACCTTTTTTAAAATAAAAAAAAATCTAAAATGGAGTTTATCTAATTCTAAGAGGTGGTGAATCGTTTTATTGGTCATCGTCGCTTCTCATAAAGACCTGCTCGGGTCCATACAAACACCAGTGCTGTGCTGTTTTGTGTTTAATCCTTGACAAACCTGTTACATGTGCTCACACAGCAAAACATGCCCAGCACAGGCACAGGGCGAGTGTGGGATTCCCTGGAAACAGACTCATGTCTCGTCAAATGAAACGTGCAGACACGTGTACGCGGCATCGACGTGAGAATAAAACGATTCACAGGACAACACTGGCACACAGAGAGAGAGAGAGAGTGACCTCTGAGTCAGTGTTGCACTCCACAGGTACACACCACCCCCTCCGCTTACTGTCAGGTGAGACTGTGACAGACCCACACTTCAGCTACACACACCATCTACATGAATGATTTTAATTAAGCTTAAAAATCAAGTAAACAATCACGAGTTGTGTTAAATAATGTCTCTTTATGGAGAGCAGGTCTGTCAACAGGACAGACAGCGCCTGTCTTCAAAAGGTTTGATTCCCACATAACCAACAGCAGCCTCTGTCATCTAAACACACCCGGCGTGTCCGCTGTGTGTCTGGTGAAATATTTAATCTCAACACACCAACGCTGTACCTGCCGCTGACCGTATAAACAATGCTTTCACACACTCAGCGTTACGCATTCCTCCAGAAATTCATTTGGGTTATTTACTACTTCATGTGAACTATCTCGAGCTTCCTCCCACTGCCACGGAGAAGAAGCCAGAGCAGCAGCAATAAACAGGATGCAGACAGAGCAAGTACACTGTGATGCAATATCAAAAGTACGACCTGAGGACTTGATTTACACTTGACCAATGCCACCAAACTTTTTTCTGTTGTTATTTTTCCAAGGGCACGGCTACGACCACCGAAACAAATCACATTCTCGAGCACAGCAACCTCCAGCACGACCACCACAACTTTCTGAATGAGTTACAGTGAGACAGAAATTAGGATCCTGGGAGGCGGAGTGCGTGTTGTATTGTAGATGCATACATAAGCAAGAGGAGCAAAAGAGGAAGCAGAGCTGTGAGAGCTGACTGGCACACCCATACACCAATTACACAGACAGACACTGTACTTCTGTTGGTGTGTGTTAAACACACATCGCAACACTCATTTTTCCTGATTTAAAAAAAAAGATTTAAAGTTTTGTTGCAAAATTAAATACATATTAATAAATACATCAGACTTGCTTTACCTCCCTACAGCTGTACAGTCACACAGCAGCAGATCTGTTGGTGACAGCATTACATTTTACAGAATAAAAAAAAATAAATAATTGCTTGTTTTTAAAAACTGACCAAACGAGATGACGCCATGTGAAAACATCCGGTCTGTCTGCACTCCAGTCTGATTGGTCAAGGTGTAGCTACAAACAAACAAACAAACAAAAAACAGAAATTCATCAATATTTGAGACGATTGTTGGAAATCTTTCCAACCAAACTACTTACAAGTTAACACTGTGGCCTAATCTAGCACCCTCAGGTGAAGAAAAGGCTGGTGCAAGCAAGAAAACACTGTGTGTGTGTGTGTGTGTGTGTGTGTGTGTGTGTGTGTGTGTGTGTGTGTGTGTTAGTCAGAGGAGGTATCATAGTCTTGCAATGTCAGATCTTACTGCTGGTTGCTGTTGCAGGTTATCATATTACTACCTAAAATTTAATTATCATGCAGCTGATGTATTCTTTCTAAAAAATAAATAAAAACACAACAAGCTCTCACACACACACACACACACAACAGTAAAAGTTGAGTGTGAAACTTTGAATGATTTGTTCTTTTTTTTTTTTTTTTAACCTTTAGGAAATTTTCCTCAACATTTTGTAAAGCTATTCGCCACCTAAACACGTCACATGTTCACGACAGATGATCTCACTTTAGCAGGCCATAAAATCCTTCAACTTTAGAAGATGTGTGTGTGAGAACTTGACCCCCCCACCCGCACACACACTCAAACAGCATTTAAGCACATTATTTAAAAATGTTAATGCCGCCTCTAAAAACATTTCCACCCTTTTTAGTGAGACAGGTGCGAAGCCCTGTGCACCACAGTGATGCAGCACCTACTGTATGCAAAAAAAAAATAAAAAAATAATAAATCAAAGCCAATGCTAAACATACAGACGCCTGCAAGGACCTCGCAGCATCATACGCCGCCTTAGCCTTATGGATAAACACACCATGCACTCATCTGAACTTACATATACCGACCTCTGTTTAAATTCTGACGGTGGCAGAAAGTGAGTGACGCACAGAAAATGATTTGACAGCTTCTGTTTAACGCTGATGAGGCACAGAGCTCAAACCAAGGTCAGCTTCTGGAAAATAACTGACCAGGACCCCCATGAAAACCTGTTCCCATCACTGCACATTTGAATACTATAAAGTTTGTGCTGAGTGGTGCAGAAAGAAGCAAGAGAAAAGGGTGGAGGTGGTGGTGTTCTCTTTGCAGCCTGGCTACAACACATGTGAGCAAATACAAGAAGAGAGGCACAGTTTCACCAGGAAATGGGGGTGGGAGCCCATTTTGCCGGAGGGGTCTGAGAAGACAGAATGATGAGTCACAGAATGTCATGCTAAAGCACAGCACAGCACAACGGTGCAAAGGCAAATACCAGAGAGCGGAGGGGAGACACAGACCTGTAGCATTTTAAGGAGATTAACTTGGAGGCACAACAGGAAAGAAAAACTATTAAAACAACACCAGCACTAACAATCAACAGCAATCCGCTCTTCAACTGAATATGAGCAAAATATCAACACCCTATTTCAAAGTGTGAGCACATTACATACACATTTTAAAAGCAGGGGACCGGTGTGTGACTTCATATATTACTAATACAGAAAGTGCTGCCTCCTCCCTGCTCGAGATTACATCTGACTAATTCAAATGTGGAGTTTTTATGACACAAAAATATCATATCACCTACAGCTGATATCAAACCCATTACAAAAGGCTGCTCCTGTCAATTAAATCGGATTTTAATAATCACCAATGCTGCCTCAACTGAAATATTAAGTAGTGTCTTTTAGACATATATATATTATATATAAATATATACATACACACACACCCACACATATATATCTACACTCTAACAGCCGAGCATTCAGTAATGTTTTATCCATTCAAGATATAAGAGCTAATTGATCCGAGTTCACACAAGGACCAACCAAATTCATGTACACTCTAAAATATTGACAAACTATGTCCGAGTAGTAAACTTCAAAATATGCATCCAATAAAAACAATTCAACTTTGAATAATTACATAATTTCTCACGCACTAGTTTCACACCTTTTCTATCAGGAGGTATGAAAAACAAAACTTCCACTTGGTGTACTGACCTAAATATTTTTTTATTTTTTAAATATAGACCGATTTATCAAGAAACAGCTTTTAAAAACAATGATCAATAAACTGATTTAAAAATAATAATAATAATGTCTGTGTGTCATGACATTCAGCACAGCCACACAAATAATGGGAACTATGGCTGCATGTCCCTTTTAAATACACCATGTGGTGTAGAAAAAATATATATTTATTCCTAAAGCACACGACCACATGGCTGTCACATTTTTAACTCATCGTGCTGTTCGTTGTATTTCACATGACCACAAACTAAAGTTTTCTTGTCAGTCAGACTCATCAGATCTTACAGTACAGTAGTTTCCTCCTCCTCCTCTTTCTTGCTCTGCTATGTGGCGTGAAAAGTCTTTCCCTCATATCATGTTAGCTAATTTCCCACCAACTAAACAGCCTCAAAAATAAATAAACAAAAATTTGTACTATGAGGTGGGTGGGGTGGTTTTTGTCGTGAAAATGCACGCCCCACTTCCACCACAGAGAAGGGTTACAATCTGCGATTTCAGTGACAAAAAAAAAGAAGCCATGCCTGAGACATTTCCACCCAGGTCATGCATATCTAATCGAAGTGGAGGCATAACTCCTAACCTTAGTGCTGCAAAAATATGTATGACAAAATAAGAAAAAATGCTGTTGAAGCAAGCAACATTGTCATGGGAGGAAAAGGCACTGCAGAGGAAAAGGACAGAGGTTCATTTGAATTTTAGAAATATAATTCTTGTGACAATGTGGACACAGGGTATTTGTTTAAATAAATTCAACGCTGTAAAGAAGAAATAAAGATAGGAAGGCCTCACATTATGTAACACATTAAACCGATCTCTACTCAGAAGGAAGTAGAAGGGGCGGGTTTAGACGCACAATTATATGGAGCCTCTCTCTCTCTCTCTTTTTTTCCTCTCTTCTTCTTGCTTTATTAGTCAGTCATGTTCATTATGACAGTCATAAAGCAAGCAAGAAAAATATCACACATGCATGCAAACACCTCAGCAGTAAATTAACGACTAGGTCCGTTTTGTCACTCTTTACTAAACCGATTAGACCCCCCCACCAACCCCCTTCAATACTTGAATTTAATCAGGGCACACACAGAAAGTGGAGCGAGGCAAAAAGGAAAAGCATCCAAACTTACGAGCCACGAAGCAAGCACAGCAACTAACGTTAATTCAACGTTGTTGCATCGTTAGTTAGTGGTTATGACACAAGCCATTCGTGTAAGAGCTATTAAAGTTGAAGCCAGCACAAGTTTGTGCATGTTGTTGTCACTTTGGCAGAGATTAGCTGATCATCTGACGCTATTCAAAAATCTATTACACCAATATGAAGAAGTTAATTATACATGAGAGCTGAAGCCCTGCCAACAACACCGATAAAGGAATAAAACAAACTCCATCATTATTATTATTACAATAAAGGGCATCACTCAGTCCTTAAGGTCAAACTGTGATATAATGACAAACTTACCAGGTGTTTTCTGTTAACAACCCCCCCAAAAAAGAAAGAAAAATAGCTCGCAACGACAACAGCACAAAAAAGTTAACAAGCTTGATTAAAAAATAAATTAAATTTAACCAGCACCGTGTGAGTCCCGGTGTCTCTCGTATTGATTTTTCCCTCGCGAAGCCGCCAGTGTCGGTGCCGTGTGCATTTGTTGACACTGCCGCCTGTGCTCGAGCTCGCGAGCAGCAGAGAGGAGAGGAGCTCGAGCTCCTCTGGCTGCTTTTGCACCTCCCGCTCAAAAAAAAAAAAAAAAAAAAAAAACTGAGCTTCAATGCCAAAAAAAAAATTTTTTTAGTTCAACTTTTGAATTATAACCGCTGTAAGTTACGTGTTAGTAAGTGTTCAGTCCTCTGTGTAAAAAAAAAAAAAATTAAAAAAAATTCAAATCTCTCCCTCCCGTTGGAGTAAACGGACCCCGGCTTGTATGAGCCGTTACAAGCGCAGCGGAGTCACAAAAACCCATCTGTATGTATGGGTGTTAGCGCGGCTAAGCTAACAGGCTAGTATATAAGCTGGCCAAATGGCTAACGTCTCCCCCCCACACACACACACCCCCCCTCCCTCCTCCTCCCTGCCTGCCGCCGCCGCCACGGTCGGTCTCTCTCCTTCTTTTTCCCTCCACGTACTCCTTTTTAAAAAATAAAAAATAATAAAAAACCCGATTTAAAAATAATAATAAAATACTTCGCGGCTTCAATTACCTTTCCGTGATTCCCGCTCGCCCTCTCCCTCTCTTTTAAAAGCGCAGTTTAATTTCGGCGGAGCTCCGTCTCTCCGTCTCCGGCAGCATCCTCTCCTCTCCGAAGCTGCTGAGGCAATCGCTGCTCACTCGAAAATGGCGCCGAAAGACACACTCCTCATTCAAATTCGATAGAGCCTCCCATGACGCTGATTGGCTGAGCGCGGGATGGACTCCGCGCCGCTGATTGGACGCCGAAAATGCACTCTCGAATGATCTCGCAAGCCCACGCAGCGTTCATCACAGAGAGAGAGAGAGAGAGAGAGAGAGAGAGCGAGAGAGAGCGAGAGAGAGAGAGAGAGAGAGAGAGAGAGAGAGAGAGGGAGGGGTTAACCCTTTACCCACCGCGACGTTTGCATTTTCTTTCTTTAAAAAAAAAAACCTGACGTTCAACTTCAACTTAATTTATTCACAAAGCACCTTTCATTTCTACAAATTTTACAAAGAAGTGGAATGAAGTCAGACAGTACTATATTCATAGAAGAAAATAAATGTTGTGTTGCATGAGATTCTTTGACTGAATGTTATGCCGAACATCATTCTCTGTCAATATAAATGACTAGAACATCCATGAAAGCTCTGCAGCCTGTCCCCGTAAGCATGATACCAAAAGCTCACTCCACAGTGATCTGCAAGTAAAAATACACTGTGCTTTACATTAACTCACTGATTATGCATATCAGTGGTGGAAAGTAACTAAATGTTGAAGTATCGCACTTAAGTAGCCTATTAAGACAGTTAGGATTAAGACTTAACACAAAGAAGCGTACCCTAAAACTTATAAAACACAATATATTGTGAAAGATTAAAGCAGTTGTTGTAGAAATCAATGTAAATCTGTGGCCCCTCGTCATGTTTCAGATGCCTGAGTCATTAGGAGTTCCATAAA
Organism: Collichthys lucidus; assembly: GCA_004119915.2. NCBI lineage: Eukaryota > Metazoa > Chordata > Actinopteri > Sciaenidae > Collichthys > Collichthys lucidus. The sequence continues at coordinate 3,815,926 of CM014079.1, forward strand.
AGTCAAATTTTCCCTCAAAACTTATCACGTTGTTTCGTTTGAATAACTATTTGAGACTCGATGATTCATCTGAATGACCCCTTTACTCTCCCATTAATCAGCCTGTGACCATTTACTCTGTGACCGTTCTCAGGTTGGCAACCGCTCGACAGAAACGCTAAAGCAACTCATATTTGTGTCAATTAACAATCTACAAATTTTACAAATTCAAGAAGTGGAATGAAGTCAGACGTACTATATTCACAGAAGAAAATAAATGTTGTGTTGCATGAGATTCTTTGACTAAATGTTATGCCGAACATCATCCTCTGTCATGATTCAATATAAATAACTAGAACATGAATGAAAGCTCTGCAGCCTGTCCTTGTAAGCATGATACACGTCCATGATACCAAAAGCTCACTCCACAGTGATCTGCAAGAAAAAAGCAACTATCCACATGATGAAAATACACTGTCTGATCATCATGTCAGTGCTGGAAAGTAACTGAATACAATGATTCAAGTACTGCACACAAGTAGCCCATGTTTATCTGACAGCTAAAGTTAGACTTAACATAAAGAGACAATACATTGTTAAAGATTAAGCAGTTGTTTGCCAACTTTTTGTGTCTTTTTGTGGCCCCTCGTCATGTTTCAGATGTCTATGAGTCATCACGTTCAACTTAATTTATTTATATAGCACCTTTTATACAGAGCTGCAGCCCAAAGTGCTTCACAGAGCAGAGTAAAAACAGAAATAGACAAAAACAGTTTTTAAGGTAAGAGAGAGCAGCTGCATGAAAAACTAGAGATTAGAAGAAAAAGTAAAAAGCATAAAACTACAACAATGAAACAAATAATAAGAAACATTCAGACCTATAGGTGCAAAGCAGAATTTAAGATCAGTTGCAGTGAAAGTAGATCAGACCTGTGCAGTGAATAAAAGTAACAGGGAGTGATCAGGACACACAGACTCAGCAGTGAATGGCAGCTTAGGTAACAGCCCGGCTAAAGAGGGATGTCTTCACTTGTTCTTCCCTCAGATCCATAGACAGGCTGTTCCACAGATGGAGGCCGCAGTAGCTAAAAGCCGCCTCACCAAACTTCTTTGTGGACGTTCTGGGGACAACTAGGAGTCCAGATGCCGAGGATCTGAGGGACCTGCTTGGTACGTACATCTGTAGCATGTATATAGTTCAAACTTGTTAAAACCACGATTGGTTGATATGAAATGAAATGTCACGGAAAAAAACTCAAACACGAGGAGGAAGGGAGCAACCAAAAGTGCAATAAAGTACATTGTTACACAAATTTGAAAATATACTACAGTTGCATGAGACTTAATGTTATATATGTATCATGTATACTGAATACTATATATACTGTCCATTCAAACATAGCCTTTCACATCTGATTCAATTGCACTGTCCTATTTTAGCCTGTTTTTAATGTTGTATTCTTGTAATTTGATACTTTTATGGTTATTTTTGTTTGTTTCTGGTATTTGCTGTCTACTCTCATTTATTCTAAGGTGTCCTTTGGTGACAGAAAGGCACCTATGAAATAAAATGTATTATTATTATTATGATTATTCTTATTATTATTCATGCCTACAATGTTTATACCTGTATATAAATATATCTGTTTATTTTGTACATAATGACCACACACTAACTGTTCATAATGTAACTTACAGGTGCAGTGTGTAAGATTGGGGCCTTTATTTTCAGAATAAGGCACACTTGGTATATAATATTCATAATTATTCCTCCCAGTTATTTATCCAGTCCACAAATGTCTATAGATAGTTACTTGTGTCCATATATATATACCTCTTAAATATGTATATAGTTATTTTTTAACTTTATGTTTTATGTTTCTCTTGTTTTTTAAACTGTACTTATGTCTATATCTGTATGTACAATTGAGAGCAAAGTGAACCGGAGTCAAATTCCTCACGTGTGTACACACACCTGGCCAATAAAGAGATTCTGATTTATACTGTACATTCATGCCTACAATGTTTATATATAGATATATCTGTTTATTTTGCACCTAATGCTAACCACACACTATTTAATAACTGTCCATACTGTACTTAATACACATAATTACCTTTTTTATCTGCAATTGCTGCTAATACTAGGCTGTGTATATATATGTACAGTATATGTTAGTATATTCATCTCAACACATCCATGCTGCGTATACTGTATATATCCTATAGCATATTCAGATTTATATCTGTACTATACTTAAGTATCCTGTTCATATATACATACTCTGCATATCTAGTTAGATCCTAAACTGCACACTACTCTGTCATGCAATGACAATAAAGTTGGGTCAAATCAGGTCTATATATATATATATATATATATATAGACCTGATTATGTGCATAATTATTTGACTAATTATTCTTTCTTTTTTCAAAGCTAAAACCTGACATTGAGACTTGTTAAAACCAGGGCTGGTTGATATTAAAATCAATGTCACGATCCTTTAGTCGTGACTGTGCGTGGTTAACAAACACCAGGCAGCTTTTATAAGTCCCAAAACTCAACGGTGATACCAAAAAGGAGGCTGGACGAAATCTAAAAAGTGCAATAAAGTAATTTATTATGCACCATAGACCTACTATGTTCATAGAAGAATATATTTGAGAAATTGCACAGCTGAATGATATTCTTTGACTTCTTGGTGAATATAAATGACTTAAACTTTTAGAAAAGCTCTGCAGCCTGTCCTTATAAGCATAATACATGTCTATGGTACCAAAAGCTCACTCCACAGTGATCTACAAGTAAAAATACACTGTGCTTTACTCAAACTATTGCACATTAACTCACTGATTATTCATATCACTGGTGGAAAGTAACTAAATATTGAAGTACTGATTTTAGTAGCCTATTAAGACAATAAGATTAAGACTTAACACAAAGAAGCGTACCCTAAAACTTATAAAACACAATATATTGTGAAAGATTAAAGCAGTTGTTGTAGAAATCAATGTAAATCTGTGGCCTCTCGTCATGTTTCAGATGCCTGAGTCATTAGGAGTTCCATAAAAGTCACATTTTCCCTCAAAACGTATCACGTTGTTTCGTTTGAATAACTATTTGAGACTCGATGATTCATCTGAATGACCCCTTTACTCTCCCATTAATCAGCTTGTGACCATTTACTCTGTGACCGTTCTCAGGTTGGCAACCGCTCGACAGAAACGCTAAAGCAACTCGTATTTGTGTCAATTAACAATCTACAAATTTTACAAATTCAAGAAGTGGAATGAAGTCAGACGTACTATATTCACAGAAGAAAATAAATGTTGTGTTGCATGAGATTTTTTGACTAAATGTTATGCCGAACATCATCCTCTGTCATGATTCAATATAAATAACTAGAACATTAATGAAAGCTCTGCAGCCTGTCCTTGTAAGCATGATACACGTCCATGATACCAAAAGCTCACTTCACAGTGATCTGCAAGAAAAAAGCAACTATCCACATGATGAAAATACACTGTCTGATCATCATGTCAGTGCTGGAAAGTAACTAAATACAATGATTCAAGTACTGCACACAAGTCGCCTATGTTTATCTGACAGCTAAAGTTAGACTTAACATAAAGAGACAATACATTGTTAAAGATTAAAGCAGTTGTTTGCCAACCTTTTTGTGTCTTTTTGTGGCCCCTCGTCATGTTTCAGATGTCTATGAGTCATTAGCAGTTACACATCCATCCATCCATCCATCCAGTTTCTGTAACCGCTTATCCTCACTAGGGTCACGGTGAGGCTGGAGCCTATCCCAGCTGACTTTTAGGGCAGGCGAGAGGCGGGGTACACCCTAGGACAAGTCGAGAGATCAGCACAGAGTACAAAAGACACATTTCCCTTCAAAACTTCCCCTATAGTCAGCCACACACATTTATCCCGCATTGGCTGGGAGGAGCCTCGTCCTGCAACCACTCGACAAAAACAGTTCAACTTTGTATCAGTGTTAACAATATAATAAAATATTTCAAGGGGGCAGCATGTTTACTTCTGATGTTTTAGGTCCACTTTGCTGATGGTACTTTTGTATTGTAACTTTTTGAGTGTACTTGTAATGGATGACGTACTTCTTCCACCACTGCATCCTGTGTAAGAATGTGACTTTTGTTACAGCGCATCATACACACATTAGGTGCATATAAAAGCATTGTCTTATAGGTGTATCAGAATGCGACCATCCTTCATATGAGTGCCATGAATGTCTATTCAAAACGTGTTCCTTCTTCACACAATGGGTACTTATCTGCAGTTAGCACAGTGCCCGTACTGGGAGTGACAGAAAACAGCAAAACACACTATCGCCCCCGTAGATGACATAACAGTCATAACAGTATAACATCTGGTATATGTGTGTTATTAGGTCAAGAAGTAAAGGGATGGATGAGATCACAGCTAAGGCCGAGGGGATGCGAGCCAAATCATGAAGGACGTGGGCGAACAAGCAGCGATAAAAGCCTTAACTTTGAGTAAAGTGTAGTACGGAGGCTCAGTCAGCAGGTACGTCCTGCTAATACACTCTTTTGTTGTTGTTGTTGTTGTTGTTGTTGTTGTCGGACAGGTCGAGTGAGGACATTGTATTCCTTATCTTACATCGCTGTGACACCACCCTCTCTAATTTTAATGAATTATTTAGAATCTAACTTAAAAGACACAAATGTCATGAGTAAATCATACGCCACGGCCGCTTCTTGTTAATTTAAGATTAGCTTGGCAACACTACAAGAGCACACACACACACACACACACACACACACACACACACACACACACACACACACACACACACACACACACACACACACACACACACACACACACACACACACACACACACACACACACACACACACACACACACACACACACACACACAGTAGTGTACATGTAACTGCCAAAACAAGGGGACGGGTTGGGCTCTGCCACAATAACCCTGCTGTTATCGTATCTACTGTAGCATAGTGTACCTCGGGCAAGATAAACAGAGACAGCCATTTCATCCCAATGCACACATAATAAGAATAACATTCACCTGCTATGTCAGAAGTATTCTGACCTGCTGTTAGTTTAAAGTTGAAGTGAATAAGAAGCCTATGTTTCTTTGCATTTCCACGTGTGATACAGTAAAAAAAAAATAAAAAAATGTTTTGAGTACAAAAACAGACAGGGAGAGAGAGAGAGGGCGCCCATTGTGAATGCATTCTGGTGTAGTGTGGACAATGGGGCGGAGAGGAAAAAAACACACTTGTTTACAGATAAACTGGTTTGGACAGGAAGCCAGTAAGGAGGAGCTCTGTGTTGTTAAACAGGCATGTGGAGAGGCAGGGATGAGCCAGCAAAAAAACACCACCGTGACCATAGGGAAGATCATGATGCAGCGGGCCACTCAAAGACATCACGCACACGTCCATATCTGCAAACACACACACACACTCGAGCAGTTGCAGATTAACACACTGCTGAGAAAAGCTCTGGAGTTTTTTAAAAAAAGCGCTCCGGCTCTTCGCTGACATGAACAGAAGTTGTGGTTTGTTTAGTTTCTTTATGACAGAAAAATTAACAAGATAAAAAGACGCTCGTGGGTCCAGATTAGCGGTGCCAAACAGTAGCCAAGCTTCAGCTCTGGTGAATACTATACAGTTCATCCTGCATTGTGTCACCGTCACATGAGCGCACACTGCCTTCCATTAGGCAGGAGATCCTTATGACTCACGAAAACACAAGTCACATGTCACTACACAAATGAACCATGCTACTCAGACTGCTCTGTTATCCACAGCAGCTTTTCTGCAGGACCCAAATGAAATCACATCATAATGCATCTCTTCATTAGGAGGGGTTGAGACAGAGTGGAGCTCTCCCTTGTCTTCTGCTAGACGAGCTGAACAAGAGCCACAGTGTCATGTATCGTGGTGTTTGGCCACAAGCGGGGCTAACCCCGGCTGCAAAAGTTGCCACGGCGGGGCAGTTTTAGTTCGATGTAATTTGATTTTATGTTAGATGACTTGCGTGCATGGTTGGCTGTTACACTCAGCTGCTTCTCATTCAAGGAGGCGTTTTTTTACGGATTTTCTCTCTCTCTCTTCTTCCCTCATGTGACTCGAAAAAGACGGCCTTTAACACCACCACCAGACACGGGACTGCATCGCATCAAATGATAGGGAAATAAGACTGTAGCAAAATGTAAACACGCCTCAAGAGCTCGGAGGCAAACCCGGAGTGAAGGAAAAACATCGACCAAAGACTGAATGACACCTTGAAAACTCTCCAAAAGGTTGATTAAGGTCAAAGGTGAAATGAAACCAGGGATAAGAAACAGTTTGCAGGTGACTTCACGTCACTTCTACCGACACACACACACTGACATCACATTTTGTGGCATCGCCAGCTCTCCGTTGCCAATCTCTGAATTAAATTAAGTGAACAAAGTGTGAAAATCATCCTCACTTTTCTGTCTGTAGAAGTGAATCTAAGATCAGAGACTAAATGATTTCTTCTGTCGTTAAAAAACAAACTTATTCCTCGTGGTAACCTGCGCAGACGGAGCTAATATCTGGGGATATTTCACAGCCAAGTGGTCAAAAAGAGCAACACGGTGCAACAAAGTGTCAGAGACTATAGGCTTACTATAATAACGTGGCCTATTCCCCCGTCTTGGTCTTTAGAAAACACAATAAGCCCCACTGAGAACTCCATACTAGAGAGAGACTCTCCATTGATGTGTCCTCGGTACCCCTCCCCCTCTCTCTATGAGACATCTGTAGCAGCTGCCCCCTTGTGCTCCTGTCAGCAGGGCAGTGTGTGTGTGTGTGTGTGTGTGTGTGTGTTTGCATGTGTGTGTACGCATTAGTCGAGGTGGGGTTTGCCGGGAGGTTAGCGTGGGGCGTGTTATGACACCTCCCCCTTTGGAGGGGTCTGGCCCCGCACACTTGTGGGACATCACATTTATCAATGGCTAATAGTCACTAGCAGGTCACCCTGAAAACACAACAGAGACCTCTGACCCCTTTTTAGCACAGAAAACTGCGAGGTGGTCACATCGGCCCCCGGGTGCTATAAAGAAGCGCGCACACACACACACACACACACACACACACACACACACACACACACACACACACACACACACACACACACACACACACACACACACACACACACACACACACACACACACACACACAAACTTCGTCCTAACTTAATCCACAGACAGATTCATTTAGAGTAAAAGCATAAAACAGATTCTACCACACACAGACATTCTCACACATGACAATTGAATTAAGTGAGTATAATTCACAGAGACATTACAAACGAGGGGAAATCCTTCAGTGTGAGACAAAACGTGTGTACGTTAAATCAGCAAAAACTCCACAGACCCGTCACTGAGAGAATATCGACAGCATCGAAACTCTTTCACACACCACCATCTATTTTCACGTACATTAAACACGGTGTTTTCCAGACTGAATGTCCACATGCTAAAAAAAGAAACCCTATCAGATCCTGTGCACGACACAATAAAATAACTCCGACAACGACATACTGCATCGAGAGAGCGCCTGGCCGGGCCGTCCCAACCTGACGAGAGGCGTTTCCCATTCATTCAAAAAGAAATGTTATTTTTGGAGACACGTTTAAATCACTCAACAAAAACACGTTGCTTCCTGGTCTGGTAGTATCTTGATGATTGTCCACACCCGTCTGTAGTTTTTTCTTCATTGAGGCAGACTGCTGAGAGGGATTACAGAGAGGGCTAAACACAAGCGAGATCTAATCCTAGGCATGCAGGGTTACAGAAAGGCCTTGAAGAATAAGTTTAGGAAGGCCGACGTTAACAGCAATATTTATTTATTTATTTTTTTGCCTGGAAGCTGGTGATTGAAGATAGTTTATGCCTGCAATCTTTATCTCTAAATTGATGATGCTTGTTGCCAAAATAAAGACGGCTTCGCCGCAGGATTAAGAGCCTCCACTGACACCTGGATGGAAATAATATACACGATGATGAATGTGCAATTTAATCAGAATATTGCATTAAAAGAGAGAGAGCCCTAAACAACTATTAGGCAGGAAACACATCAGAAAAGTGTCAGAGAAGTGTGTAAAATCTAAAGATGTGCTGCGTTCAGGTCACAGCTCGCAACAACATGTTCTAGTTTACAGAGCGTTTTAAACCACTAAAACCTTCAGCAGATTTCCTTCATGAGCGTCGCAAAGCGTCGTAGAATCAATGTTTCTTTTTTAGTTTTGTTTAGAAACAAACATTTAACGTGTGGAGCTCAAAGATTTCAGTTTCTGGGCGGCATTTTAATTCAGATCTGCAAAGCGTTTGCAAAGCGAAGGCCGGGACGCCGAGATGAATCAGAAAACAACGCAGCACAAACAGTGTAAAATCATGTATGCTTATGAGGTGTCGCCTTATTACACGAGCTGATCTGAGACCACGCAGTCTGTATTGTTGTTTTCTTCGTGATGTACGTCAGGCTGTGTGTTGGACGAGTCGCAGTCAGTGTACAGGTGATTCTACATCTCCTCGTCCTGTTCCTGACACTGTAACGCTGGAAAAAGTTGTTTTCTGGTGAGCTAATCGAAGCCCAATATTTATTAAACGTCAGGCCAATATTTACACTGAGAGCAGACACAATCACAGCTGCTTGTCTTAAGTCCACCGCCTGTATTTAATGATCTCATGCTCAGTGTCTGGAGATAACCTCAGACCTAGTAATATCAGAGCAGCTGTCAGTGATGCTAAAACTGATACTCTGCATTGATCATTTGATCTGAACTGATCCTGCACGCTGTGCTCACATCTACACATCTTATTATTAGATTACAGTCTGACATACTAGGCCTGTTATTGCTGTCTAATTTCACACTATTTTGAATTGCTGCAGGAGTTCACAGAGAAATTCAAACTGATTACTAATAATAATTTTAAAAAAGCTCGTCACAATGCAGCTGACATTTGATTGCAATAGTTCCTGACAAAGATTGCACACCTCTATCTCAGATAGATAGATAGATAGATAGATAGATAGATAGATAGATAGATAGATAGATAGATAGATAGATAGATAGATAGATAGATAGATAGATAGATAGAGTAAGCATGCATTAAGAGAACTACATATACTACATTAAACATGCGTTGATGTTAATCAGAATTTGATTAAATCTGTGCAAAGAAGTTAAATATGTGCAGACCAGTCCGACATGTGCAAAGAAGAAATGAAACTCTGACAAACTGATCAGGTCTGCAGGTTTTCTTCACCCAGTGAGGGGCAGGAGGACGACGCGGCTGCTACTACTGCCACTTTACAAACAGATGTAGGCGTCGCAGGACAGAAGCACCCATCCCTGGCTACATGTGGAGCGGGCTGCTGCTGTGAAATCTGATGTATGTATGACAATTAAACATCCTCCTCAAGTGTTCCAGCAAAGACACTCACATTTTCCACTGACACTCTGGGAGGTTATATTAAATTATAGGTTACCTGAGCACGCCTGCAGTCATAAGCAGCCTTTAACAGCATCTCATGTGTGAGTGTGTGTGGAAATGTTGAGAGGGTGAGAAACAAAACGCAGAGTTGGAGCTCCAGGAGACAAAACAGGATCTACTCATTGTCCTGTTTCTGGACTACAAATTGAAAATCCCTGCGGAAGTCCCTCCCTCCGCACAAGCCACTGTTCTACCTCGATGATGTAACCACTTTCCAAATATAGCGTGTTGCTGATGCCTGAGCTGTGCAGCCATTGGCTGGCGGTGGCTGTCAGTCAGCGTGACGTCGCCGCGGACGCGTTATTATTGTAAACAGCCCGCCTCGCTCTCCACCGACGCGCTGTGCCGAGCCGACTACTCCATCCAGCCCTTTGTTCACGCGGCGAAAACACCGACGCGACAAAACCGCCCCAAGACTGCGACTACGACTGCGACTCAACAAAGACCAAACAAAGTTAAAAACACACGAGCTGAGACCGTGACACCGTCTGCTGCCGCTCCCGAGCGTGTGTGCGCGCGATAAAACCATTTATATACGTGTGTGTGTGTGTGTGTTTTGTTGGTCCTCATGCAACCGGCGATCGTGCATGAAGAACAATAATAAACTGATGTTTGCAGACTTGTCAGCGCGCGCGCACACACGCAAACAACACGAGCTGATCTCACAGTCAGATGAGCCAAACGCACGAGCACACACGGCGTGTTGGACATGACAAGACATGAGGACATGAAGACATGAGGACACGCTTTGGCTCCTTTAGATGTCAAATTGTCATTTAGGGAGGGCACACACACACACACACACACACACACACGGGGCCTGGAACTTCTGTCCTACCTCTGCGATCCAACAACATTCAGGAGACTTTACTTTGTGCTCCAGCCCCGCGTCGCAGACAATCGACCCAAAAGAAAAAAAAAAACGACTTTTCTTTGTGTCAGTGACTTACTCCAACTCAACTAGTCGAGAGGTCACACAGCAAAAGTTGAAATGACTCCACTCAGTGTTTTAATGGCACTTACTCACTCGACAGCCTGGATGTCTTTTCGGAGTGATCGACCGCATCTCTCGCTCTCTCTCTCTCTCCAGCCGGCCACCGGTGGTGACACCCTCACCTCGACGTCTTCTTTCTTTCTTTTCTTTTTTTTTCTCTCTCTCTCCCATCCAGGCAAGTTGACAACAAGCTTCCTTTCTCCGACTAAGTGCAGTTTCAGCAAAGCTTCAAGGAAGTTGTTTCTTTTGTTCCAGTATTTTTTGGTTGCGTCAATGTTGCGAAAAGAGAGAGAGAGAGAGAGAGAGAGAGAGGGTGGGGGGTGGGAGAGGCGGAGCGGTGAATACACAGAGAGAGAGAGAGAGAGAGAGAGAGAGAGAGAGAGAGAGAGAGAGAGAGAGAGAGAGAGAGAGAGAGAGAGAGAACACACATCTAAGCGCACCACAGCCTGGTTCGCACGCCTGGCCATTAACGCGCACAGAGAGAGAGAAAAACAAGCCTTCATCTAAATCCGCGATAAACTCTCAGTCTCATCAGCTCAGCTCACGTGTCTGGGACGAACAGCATCCCCTTCAAAGTGAAATAGACTAAGCTACACACACACACCACACACACACCCCAACACACACACACACACACACCTCCCGTGCTCAGGGTCCGATAGGCTGTCCAAGATCAGGCTATACTACTACAGTTCGGTGCGCACCCGCACGGCGCGCGTAAAAAGGAACGGATCCATTTGCATACAGCTCTCCGGGAGCCACCGGGTAACTTGGACTTCTCTTTCCACAACTACCATTCCGAGCTTCGCTTCCTTCCTTTTTTTTAGCTTTCAATGGCGCGTGGAGCCGTACACTCACACGCCTTTCCGAGTCCAAACTCTAAACGGACAGTAACGCGGTAACGCGTTACCAACGAACTTACGAGAGCACAGAGTTCCTTTCACGCTCCAAAACTCTCCTTCTGTCACATGAAGTCACCTCTTCCTTCCTTACAACTTAAAGTTGAGTAATTATCCATCCATCCATTCCTTTAATCCAGCCTGGCAGGTTACTCTCTCTCTGTGTCACAGACTAAAAGTTTACTCCTCTCTCAGCGGAAGCAGGTTTTATCAAATGCAAAATAAAATTAAAAAAAAGATGGAGAGACGATTTCTAACCAGGATAGATAATTAGATTCCCTGCTTCCTGGCGGCAGAGACGGGACCGTGAAGCAGAGCAACAAGTAACGAGTGAGGCTCGTGCTGGAGAAATGTTTTTCGGTGTAACGAGTCCGTCACTGTTCTCGGGAGCCGGTTGGGGAGGGAGAAGCTGAGGCGGCTTACTATGCAGAAATAGGATCATGTTGGTTCATCGGATAAAAAGGTGAGCTGCCTGTTTCCTCGCCGCTGTGTTACAGTAGCGTTGCATCAGGAAGTTGTTGGTGTCAGTGAAGTCACCATCAAGACGCCCTTTCTCTCTCCATCCATCCAAGCAGCCGACGTCCGTCCACAGCAGCATGTGCCTGAACACAGAGGCAGAGAGGCAGCCGGTGCCCTTGAAAATATTTTGACCCCACAGCGACAGAGAGGCTGCTGGGACCAAAATGTTTGAGATGGAGCTGGTGGAGAGAAATAAAAAAATAAAAAAAAATAATAGATAAAAAAGAAGCTGCAGATTTGAGTGAAGAGGACGTCGATTTCAAAAGGTTGCAGATGGATTAAAAAACAAGAGTGCAGCTCTGATGAGTGTGACAACTTCAGGTGCACACACACACACACACACACACACACACACACACACACACAGGCCTTTATAGAACAAGTGAATGATCAACACACACACTGTAGGCCTGTGGAGGATGATGTTCTGCAGACTGCACAGGGACCTCTGAGGCCGAGACCTGGGCACTGTGCGTAGAAGACGCGTAAAAGTCTGATAAGACACATTTTGTTTGTGCACATGGATACAGAGGAGTGTAGATCATATTCGTGACATACGCCTTTTTCAAATCCTACAAATGGAAAGTGTGGAGCAGCCATCTGCGCTGCTTCTTATCAAACACTTACATTCAAAAAGTTCTGCTTTTATCAGGAGGACAGCGTCCTTATTGTCCGAGCAGCAGCGCGCCTCCACGTCTTTAATGAAAAAAAAAACAAGCTGCACGTTCAGGTGCGCACGCAGCAGCCACCCTGCGTCCTGCAGCCAACAGGTCATCTGTCATACGGGCTGCGTGCCTTTACTGTTTGTTCCAACACAACAAAACACACACTGTAAAAAAATATGTGAGCTCATTTCACAGCAGACATCCTCACTCATTTTGTTTTTAGAGCTCGTTTCACGAGGAAGTCTCCAATGCGATATGTGCACGTGGGCACTTAAACAGTGAGGCTGGTTGTTGGAGGAAATGCTGCTAATTAAAGAAAAACGTTTTTGTTTTTTTATCTGAGAAAAACAGAAACTTTAACAGGAAACTTGAGCTGATAAAACTGCAAATATTAAATTGTCATGAGCAGATTTTTTTTTTGTAAGTTTGAGTTTAATGCAAATGAAAAAAAACAACAAGTTAAAACCTGAAGGGCTGAAAAACCAGAAATACAAGTCCTAACACACACACACACACACACACACACACACACACACACACACACACACACACACACACACACAGTCAATATGAAAGATTAACAGCAAATAAAGCGAGCAGAAAGTGTGTGTGTGTGTGTGTGTGTGCAACAGCCAAGATGCCCTGTGCGCAAATGATCATCTGACAGAGCTGCCTCTCTCTCTCTCTCTTAATATGAGTATATGAGTGTGGTGTGTGTGTGTGTGTGTGTGTGTGTGTGTGTGTGTGTGTGTGTGTGTGTGTGTGTGCGGGGTGTTTTTTGGGAGTGTCACGCTCACAGTTATGCAGCAGTGTATTTGAATATTTGCCCGGTGTGTGGGCTGATGCACAGTCAGAATGCAAAGAAGAAACAGTAAACAGGCACAATAATCTGATGGGCTGCGGTTCCCCACTTAAAGGTCATCGATGAAGAACAAGACTGCGATGAGACGAGAGCCAAAACAGTTGAGGAGAGATTTTTTTTTTAAATATATAATTTCAACTTAAAAAAAAAAAAGAACTGTCCACCTAAACAAACATGGAGGCTCGTAGACATGCGCACAAAAGTCACTTCTCGTGCGTAACCTCCGATGTTCCTCAAACTTTGATGGGAAAACATATTTTACTTTTATTAGTAAATTTCCTGCAGATCAGTTGGATCAAAATGTGAGTATGAGAAGTGCATTAATAAAAGAAATAAGCAACACGTGCATCCAAACACGCGTCAGAAGCGTGAAAAAAAGTTCTTTAATTCCACTTTGCAATTATCAACATGCTAGATATGGCACAAGAGGAGGAGGAGGAGGTGGAGGAGGAGGAGGTGCAGTTCAGTTGCGCAAGAAGCAGGACAGTTAACGCATCACACCTTTTTAGATATTTAGAATATGAGCAGCGAACTGAAAGGTCATATTGTGTGGGAGGAATCTATATGAGTCAAAGCGAAAAAACTCTCTCACTTGTCCGTGCGTGTGTGTGTGTGTGTTTAATCGCGCTGATACGAATCATCTCAACATTTCAGCAGCTTTAAAAGAGGTTTTTAGGTTATTGGTTATTATGCGGAAATTATTTAAAACACACACACATGTTTTCTTCCTTTTTATTAACCACACTCACTCAGACATGAGGAGTCGAACCTGCTCTGCAGCTTCACGGCGATTCTCGTAGAAATCACATTACGCGTTTTTAGAACTCAAAAGAATTTGATAATTGCACAACGCATTTCATGTGACAGCCGTGTTTTTTTTTTCCCCCCACTCCATGTTAATTGAGTGAAAACGCAGCGCCAGCATGCAAACGGCACAAACATAATCACTGTCACTCAATGGGATCCTTGTCAGCTGGCTCCAAGATCAATGATGTTCACTCAATTAACCTGATGGATCAAATGTCACAGAGGATATGGATGAGAGTGTGCGCAGAGCTGAACATGTTTATGTCCTGGACTGTGTGTGTGTGTGTGTGTGTGTGTGTGTGTGTGTGTGTGTGTGTGTGTGTGTGTGTGTGTGTGTGTGTGTGTGTCTCTACAGGGCCCATGAGAGAGAGAGAGAGGAGACAGTGGGTGAGGCCTGTCCCTTCTAAAGCACCCTGTGTCCAGAGCAAGAACTAGGTCAACAGAGACCGCTGGTTGGTGAGTTGGAACGATGCTGCTCTCTCACACACACAGGAAAGAAAAGGAGGAGAGAAAAGAGAAGGAAAAAAAAGCAGGAGGAGGAGAAAATCCTTGCCTTCGATTGAGGGATAATTAGAGACCGTTTGACCTATTTGTCCCCCTTAAATCAACCGTTGGCCTTTTTTAGTAACAATTAGGCCTTTTAGCATTGAGTGAGTTCAAAGTTCTCCCTCTTCTTGTTCCTCCATCACAGAGATGTCTTTGCCATGACATAAAAAAGTGTTAAACAGCCCAGCTAATGACAAACTAGGCGAAGGAGAGCAAATATGGAAGTATGAAGAAAAAAAAAAAGGAACAAGTAGACCAAAACAGGCCTTCAACCAGATAATAATGTGCTTAGAGAAGCTACTGATGTGTTAACAAGATCCTCAGGATGTCATCAGTTCAATATTAACAGCAAAGCGTGCAGCCCGAGAGATTTCTTCATGCACAGACGTTAGCACGGGAGATTTAATGCAAGCACAGACACTCAAATCAATTACCGTCGACAACGCTTGCTTATCTGGTATGGAGGTTATGGTTATGTAATGTAGATAGCAGAAGCTGACGGGAAGCTCTCACACACACACACACACACACACACACGTTGACCCTCAATGCAACATGCACAAAAGGTGTCCCATATTCACAGGGTGCTTATGGGATGGCGTCCTCGGGGACGGCAAAGTGTTCCCGTGATAAGTTCCACCCGTCCTACCCTCTTCAGTCTGTCAGCACAATGGGAATCAACAGGTAACTTAGACAACAGAGAACCCCCAACACAAAGGCAGATCACAACAGTATATGTGGCCTTTCTGTTGACCTACAAAGGCCTTTTGAGTCTGATGCACGCACGCCTAACCTACCTGAAGAGCTGAGGTAAAGGGGATGTTTATCCCCCAGCTGGGAGCTGGACTCAGGCGCCATTTGCACGTGTACAGTGTGTGAGTGATAAAGAGAGAGAGAAAAGACACGGAAGTGACCAAACATATCAACTGTTGGAGGGCTTCTTCAGCTGGTGCCTCATGAGCGAGGCCTATGACTAACATCGGAAGAGAGTAGGAGTGCCAATGTTGCCATACCAATGCTGCGAGAGAAAAGAAAGAAGGTAGGAAAAAAGAGTGGACGGCGATTGGAGCGGATACACTAAATAAGACCAGAAATAGGCCGTGTGTGTGGAGTGGGATGGTAGTGAGATTTGTGTAAACATTTGCATTTTGATGCACCATTTTGACCCACATGCAAAAATGATATTTAAGCATGTTGTGCGTGGGAGAGATTCAGAGTCATGCATCGTGTACAGCACGCGTGCAAACGCCTGTCCGTGGACGTGGAGTCCTTACGACGGCGTGCAAAGCTTTTATTCCAACAAAACACAACACACAAAGTGAAGGCACTTAAAGGGGAAGTAATCACTAAAATTATCCGCTTCCTCTTCTCTGTTCTAAGTATATCTTCCTCGTTAAACTCAGTTGAAGTCACTGCACACGAGCCGGAGTTTTTAAACTTGTGAAGAGGCTCTTAAAAAAGAAAGAAAGAAAGAAAAAAGGGCAAGGCCAACAAATCTGTGCAGAGCTTGTATCACACCCATGCTGCTGTTTATTGATACGTAGCTGTGAGTAATAATCGCAGACAGGAATAGACGCCGGTCAGCGCAAACAGAGAATTTCACAGCTTCATCTTCGCTCGTCTTGTCTGATTGTGTCTGACCAAATTTTTTCTCCATTGTGTGGACTCACACCCTCACATCACGATGAGCGAGCCCTCCCTCCCTCATTCCCTTCCCTATCTCTCATCCCTGCTTCTCTTCTGTCCCACACTACATGCCTCTCTATTTATACTGTTGAGTCAGTTTGCCACTGACAGGAGTGAGCGATAAGGAAGATTGAATCATCATCATCAGCGTGTGTCTGTTAGAAAACACCAGCTTTCATACATCCGAGTGTTTACAGGCGGTTCATCAAAGTGTCTGACAGACAGAGAAAGGTGTGCACGCCCGTGACCTCGTGAGAGTGAAGGAAGCACATGTGCCAAAGTGGAACGTCCTCAGCATCGGCCCGGCCCGGCCCGGCCCGGCCCGATGGCTCCAGAGGAAGGAGAGGTGTATCACTCCGACAGGATACTGGTCCATAGGTGTCTGGTTTCAGATGGCAGGCCTGCTGTGAGCACAGTGTGGAGCACAGCACAGCCAAGTGGACAACAATGGAAACACACAGAGACACAGGTGTCCCTACGAGGAACCCCAATGTGTGTGTGTGTGTGTGTGTGTGTGTGTGTGTGTGTGTGTGTGTGTGTGTGTGTGTGTGTGTGTGTGTGTGAGAGAGAGAGAGAGAGAGTGTGTCGATTTGGGACGCCCATGTGTAAATACGTCCTTGTACATACGACATATGTTCATATGCTTACTGCTGCAATACAGGCGTGCTCGTCCATGTGTGTGTGTGTGTGTGTGTGTGTGTGTGTGTGTGTGTGTGTGTGTGTGTGTGTGTGTGTGTATTAGCTCACTGGTATTGATTCACTTGCACTCTAGCTGCACTCGTGCATACTTCCCTCAGGACGCTAACACCTGCACATGGAAATGAAGGGAAGTATTCCTGAGAGAGACCCGTGGCTCCGTGAAGATTGTGCTGAAGAAACAGGAAGCGCGTCGCTGCAGGAAACAAAAGGCTGAAGATTCACATCACTGTCATCGTCTCGCTCGCCGTGTCCATCCGTCTCTTTATTTACAAGTCCTCCCTTCCTCTCTCTCTCTCTCTCTCTCTCTCTCTCTCTCTCTCTCTCTCCTTTAACTCACTGGAGGATGCTAACCCATCAGGTCCCTTGGCTCCCCTCCATGGGATGATGTCATTTCAGATGACATCACCATGCAGTGTATGTGTGTTTGTACCCCCATCCACCACCACCACCACCACCACCTACCCACCCTACCTCACCCCACCCCCATTCCTCCTCCTCCTCCTCCTCCTCCTCCTCATGCAGCCCTCCCTCTGTTTCTTCCCTCAGAGAGGGAAGGTGCTGTTTGACACACACCCGCGATACCCAGACCATCGGCCAAACTGCCGTGCTAGCACAAGTAGAGAGAAAGAGAGAGAGAGAGAGGGAGAGGGAGAAGGAGGGAGAAGGAGGGAAGGAAGGTAGAAACATTCACACAAAGAAAGAGGCGAGCGAGTCTGCGGAGCGGCCGTGGTGTGATGCGAGGGCACAGAGAGAAAGAAGAGTGGAAGAAGAAGAAGAAGAAGTGTGGCAAAGACTCGCTCAGGGAGGCGATGGGCGCCGAGGGGCAAGTTAGTTTAATTACACAACATCGCTCGCTACCATAACACCACAAAGCCCGAGCATACACTGTCATTAAGATTAAAACGAGTACACAGAGGAGCGCCGCAGACAGTCTGGATTCTGTTCGGCTCTATTGTCTATTGTTAACACCGATGTAAGACTTCACAGTCTGCTGCAAAATCCTGATAAACAGAAGAGTTTAATGTGTAGAGTTTATTTACAGAAGATGGCATCATGGAAAATAATAAGCATAACTATGTTTTTAGAAGATGTTATTAGAATCATTTGTCGTCGTTTGTCACCTTAGAATGAGACACACGTTTCTACAGGAGCCCAGAATGGACAAACAAACCAAACGCTGATTCTGGATTTGAGTTTTTTTGCACATTTTCTGACCTCCATAGTTTTTCTTTCACGCTCAGAAGGAGACGGCAACTGTCTTACAACGGAGCCCAGACATCAGTTGATGGAGAATTAAGTCAATGCCTAAGTATCAAAAGCTGCAGTTCCTCTAACGTCCACCTGAGGCTGGCTCCAGCAGTGAGTCAGTCTCCATAAGTCCCCATGTTTCACAGCAGAAATAAACATGTTTACAGCCTGGTACAAAAAACAGTTTTGGTCTCTGTAGCTAATTTCCCCGTTCATGACAACTGTACTGAGGGTGAATTTATATACAACTCACCTGTTCACATTATATTAAGGCTGAAAGTTATGCAGGATTAAGAGCGTGGACGTTTGAGCAACCAGGCGTCATTCGGCCCGCCTCAGGTCCGCTGATGATCCACGTCTGTGCGGTAACTTACGGAGATCGACGTGTTCTGAAGCCAGCCTCAAGTGGCTGTTTGAGGAACTGCAGTTTTTGCTTCATAAAGGTTTCCTCTTGGTTATTAGGCATAAAAATGACTTTGTTAAAGTTTGGTTATAATAAATATATTGATTAATCCTGCACATGGTTGCACATTAGTACAACCTAATTTCCCTTCAGGGATGAATAACGTAATCTATCTATCTATCTATCTATCTATCTATCTATCTATCTATCTATCTATCTATCTATCTATCTATCTATCTATCTATCTATCTATCTATCTATCTATCTATCTATCCTGTTTTCTATCTGTTTTACAATAAAAGCATCACTGCACAGCAGCCGCTCACCTTTTCGGGGTCAGCTGAGGATGTAATTATTCAGCTTCTTTACAATTACCCTGTGAATGCCGGTGACAAGCAACGCTCTCAGATTTTTTTGCCGTGACTAATTTAATACAAAGATCTCCTCACTCGTGTCTTTCATACGAGGTCTCGGTGCAGCAGAGGCACTCCCCACACTGAAACGCACGCCTGGGCTTTATTGAGCTCAGTTGGCACGATCTGAGCCAATGATGTCATCCTGGTGAATGGGCCAGCAATATGGGGATCAGCAAGTTTCTGAAATGAGAAACGGTGCGGACAGACATCATGCATAGTAGTAGACAGTGGAGTCATTACAGCGGAAAGGTAAAAGGCTGCATCACTTTGCCGTGTTTTCCCCTCTGTAGGAGGGACAATGGTGAGCGTTGGAGGCCGCGTGCCCACAGAAGCTGGTCTCAAATTACACGTTGCAAGTCTCAAAATATTGAGGCATGGTTGGAGGTTTTCATGTGGCGGTGCTGCAGAGTTTTGATAAGTGGTTTTAGAAGTCCGCGAGATTATAACCGTGCGTTTGTGTGTGTGCATGTGCCGAGGTGGGGATATCATCATCACGTCTATAACTAGAGAGGTCCGAGGCTTTTGGTCATGGTGTTCACCCGTCTGTCCCATGAGTACGGGGCCAGGGCCCCCGTCACCTCCACCTGCTCCAGCCTACAGAGGGGACCGGCGCTAAATTTAGATACACTAAGGAAGCTCGTCTGTGGACACGAAGCGGGATAGAGATCCTCCAGATTGTTGGAAAACTGGGGCTCTCATCTCTGTGCCAAGCGTAGAGGGAGGGTATTTACTGCAAAAAATGTTCACCTTCAAGACCTCAAAGGTCCAGGGTGTAGGAGCTCTGAGATTGCAGATTGCAACCAACTGAATACCCCTCCATTTACTCTTCCCTTTCCAAGCATGTAGACACACTGAACCTTCAAGTGAACCATTTTTCCTTTTTTAAAAATTTGTGTAACATTATAGATACAATTTTTAGCCACGTTTGGTCCCTGAAATATCAGAAACTCTTTGACTGACTGTCATTCATGGTCCTCGAGGGATACGTCTATTTACCTCCCCTGACTTTTGTTCTAGAGCCGCAGTGAGTTTGACGTTTTCGGTTTTGATTTCTCCAGAAATTGTTGCCGTGGTGTTAGGCAGTGCTCGCATACTCCCCGTGGAAACACTGGCGATCCCTGCTGAAGTGAGGAGAAGGAGGCGGGTACGTGGAACTGGATAGGAGCCGGTAACAGTGCTAACCAGGCTAACAGAGGGAGTGTGGAGAGTGAAGCATCACAGAGACGTGGCTGAATGAACTCACGGTGAAGAAAGTGGAAGAAACGACGAATTTCGTATGTGGGGAGTCCACTCAGCTCATCTTATGTTTCAACAACTTTTCAATGGACTGCCGTGTAACTTACACACCTTCATGTCCCTCAGGATGAATCGTAAAAGCTTTGGTGACATGACAGCTCCTCTGGCTTTTGACGAAATACTTCCAAAAGTCAAACTAATCGTGGCCGTCCCAGAATCGGGTCTCCGCTTGTCTCTGCTTGAGAATATGCCGCAATCAGCCGGCATCAATCTGCACAGAGCGGATCAAAGTCAGACAGAGAATCCAGCTAATTTTCAAAAATAAAAAACACCCTGTGCAAACTACCGACCAACACTTGGTATATTTACATGTTTAGAAGCACATAAAACAAAAAAAATCAAAACCAAATCTGAGCAAGATAATTTATTCTGGCGTGAAGTTTTCGGTGTGAACGTGGTTTTATTCCCATGGACTGAGACGACTGAGACGACATGTCGTCTCTAGCTCTACATTTTCTACACTTCTATCATCTGCACTGCCGGGAACAATGAACCCTTTGACTTACGCATAGTGAACGCAGTGCAGACGTCTGCAGAGGTTGACAGTCCTTCTTGAGACAATCTATAAGAAAAGCCAATGCACTGATCATTTGTGCCACAGACTGAACCTGTTTGTGTTCTGTGAAGCGGGTCGACCTTTGGTCTTTTATAAGAAATATCCAGAATATGTCAGACTTGGAAAACCGGACTGTGAGACTCCGTTGAAGTCCAGGTGAGGAGGAACATTTTTTGCAGCGTTGAGGGGACAGAGTGAGCTGTGGCCCCCGACCACTCTCTCTCTCTCTGTGTGTTCCTCTGCACCTCTCAGAATAAAGACTTGTAGTGTGAACACACACACACACACACACACACACACACACACACACACACACACACACACACAAATCCAGACACACGTGCATAAGCGCATGTGCACTCCTGCCTTGCATGCACCTGTTGTCTTATATGGAACATGCAGCTCTCCCTTGAACAGGAGGCAGAGCACTAAGAATTTCCACCTGTGCGTGGGAGGTGTGTGTGTGTGTGTGTGTGTGTGTGTGTGTGTGTGTGTGCGTGTGTGTGTGTGTGTGACAGATAAAGAGGGAGGCAGTAAAAGAGGGAGGAGAGCGACAGCGGCGTTTTATTAAGGGATGACTTGAATGAAATTCCCCCTTTTAAACACACCCTCTTTAACTCACTCCTCTGCCCTTTAGCTGCTCTTTGTCCACCTCCTCCACCTCCTCCACCTCCCCTCCACCTCCCCTCCACCTCCACCTCCCGGGCCCCAAATGTCGCCCCCTAACATTGACATGTTTTGGGTCATTTCATCTGATGGGATCTCCTGGGAGAAATTAGCATGTGCAAAAGAAAAGTCCACAGTTTTAAAAGCTCTGTGTTTCCAATTTGCCGCCACATGCTTCAAATTAGCCACGTATTTACTAAGGTCAGGCGCTGGGCACGGAGCCCGGTGGGGGAGCCTGTGTACAGGTTCGAGAGCGACGGGGAGAGCGAGAGAGGAGCGAGTTAGTGTAATTGCAACCCACCGCTGCCATCGTGATACCACAAGATTTTTGTTCCGCCTATCTGAACGAATGCACAGAAGCAGAACCGCTTCAACAAATTGTCATCAGAGCGACGCGGACTATAAGTCCAGATTATACAGTCACACATGGCTCTCTCAGAGTTTTACTGCCGCTTGTTTTATTTTTACTTTGTGAGGAAAATTAACACAGCGGCTTACTCGACCATTCCAGGGTATTTCGGGCTCAATAGGATTACACTCAGAGTCTGGTTTAACGTTAGCAGAATATGAGGAGCTGCGGCCTGGCTTCTGTCACAAACGTGAAGTTTTACAAGCTCATTATTGGACATTTCTACTTCTGGAGACTCGCTTTATTTGTTCCGAGGCCAGATGACATCCTTATCGCATCTGTTGTGTGCTCGTCTTGTTTATATCACGACTCAGTCTTGGGTGAGGCTCCTCCAGTGGGTTTTATGTGTGTGTGTGTGTGTGTGTGTGTGTGTGTGTGTGTGCAGTGAAGCCTAAAAGCATTTCAGCGGGGGAATGGGAGAGGGTCTGGAATCCTGGGATGACATCATTATCCATGATGTCATTTTTGCAGGGTGACTTTGGCACATGTGAGGCTCGGGTGAGGTCACGCTTTCACTTCTAAGTCGCAGTAATTGACAGTGAGACAGCAGGTCACCGCGGCAGATTGAGCAATGTCAGATTTAGAAGCCAATTAGGATAATCAGGAATAACCAATTAAATCATTTTAATTTGACTTTTCTGGATCTGATACTCGTGTTTCTGTCGTATCGTAAAGATCGTACCGATGTGAGAATTAAATGTGTTTTTGTTCCCCGTGAAGTCGACGTGCTTGTGCACAGTTATTGTATGTGATGTCAAAATTTTCTCCATATGTGCTCTCGTAAAAAGACATTTCTCATACAAGCTTGCCAATGATTTTCACATTAAACACTTCAGAACTAAAATAATTTGCCGGCCTCGTATGTACAAGAAGAACATGCTCTTCCCCTCCTCGGTGTGAAAAACGTCTTTCAGTTTCATGGTCACTTAAAGAAACGACGGCACAAAACATTTCTGATCATCGAGAAATGAGCTGTTTGAGGTTTTTATATGAATCCTTTGAGTCTTCAAAGTGTTTCGAAGCTCAAAATCTGTGAGTCTGTTCGCCATCAGCAGACCTGGTGCTCAAACAAACCATCTGTAACGACAGCTGTGAATCAAAGCGTCCACTGCAGTTCCTCTAACGTCCACTTGAGGCTGGCTCCAGAAGTGAGTCAGTCTCCATACAAATGGCCCACATTGATCAAGGCGGCTCAGGTTTGATCCATTAATCTGGATTAGGACTAAAATATAGACAGTCACAGTTTAGATGTTTACTAGACCTACTGATCTGTTACTTTCCCTGAAGTTTATGAGGCCTGGATGCATCGTGTCAATTAATAGAGCGTTGTAGTTGACACAGGTGTTACCAAGGCTCAGTTCCATTTAGTGCAGCAGAGACTTTCCAGTGAGCCAACCAGCACCACAGCAGCACTTCAACTCAGTTTGACCCGAATGGAACTGAACAAAAATACAAATTTTCTCAGTTCCAGCCTCGTAATTTTGAAGATTTAGCTGCGTTTCTTTGTCTGATGTGATAATAAACTTGATGTCTTTTAGGTTTTAGAGTCAGAGAAACCAGTTTTATTATATTATATGTTTTTTATTACGAGGCTCTTGGGATTTGCACAACGTGTAACTTGGTAAATAAGTAGATTATTGTAAGTTGCAGCCAAGCAGCAACCTCTGTGGTTGTGAAATAAAGTCAAACTGCAGTTCCTCTAACGTCCACTTGAGTCAGTCTCCATAAGTCCCCATGTTTCACAGCAGAAATAAACATGTTTACAGCCTGGTACAAAAAACAGTTTTGGTCTCTGTAGCTAATTTCCCCGTTCATGACAACTGTACTGAGGGTGAATTTATATACAACTCACCTGTTCACATGATATTAAGGCCTAAAGTTATGCAGTGTGGACACTGGGGGGGCGTCACGCATACGCCGTCCGTTCTTTATACTGTCATTGTGAGCAACAGAAGGAGAGGAATGGAAATTAAGATTTCTGTGTATTATTAAACAATTAATATTTCATTCACCCGGCTGCTTCTCTTACTCGGAGCGAGTCCAACTGTAGAAGAAGCTTTGATAACTCACCAAACTAACCGGCGCTCAGACGTCAGACAGCGGATCCGGTCTGAAGCTCAGGCTTTAACTTTTACAGCACGAGGATGGATGGCTGGATTATACGTGAGAGGCTGCGGTGATCACTCAGACCACGGAGGGTAGATCTGGAAAGAGACTCAGCCTCTGGGCATTCTGATGGACTGAGTTCACAGTGATACTCATCCGATGAGTGGTCTCCAATGTGTAGGTGTCTTTCCTCGACGAGACATTGTCTGAAAAACAGCGTGTGTCAGTGGGAAACAGTATGACTCATGTAAAACTCGATTTCAAAACTCACATGCTTTCCTCATGTGTCCTCCTCTGGCGTGTACCTGCGGGTCATTTGCATCAGCCCCCCTTCTTGACTACATCATTCAGCCAATAACCATCAATTTATCATGGCATGAACATGTGCAGCCTGTCTCTGTCTGTCTCACACACACACACAGGCACACATGGAGAGCTCGAGGCGGGCCATCCATTCTCATTAGTACCCTGTTGCAGTCGGCTGACGGTAAACTGAACGTGTGCCAAAGTCATAAACTTACACACCCCTCCCCGCCATTACCTCATAATTATGATATCACACACGAGTATCTCATAGTGATGACATCACGCCATCTTGCCTTTTTTTTTTCTTTTTTCTGATTACATTACAACGTGTCCGGTTCATGCCAAGACCCTTATCCCTGAAAAGACCAAGGACAAAATGCAGACTGGGCGACTGGGTCCAGTCTGGAGAGTAATTACTGGATTTACTATTGAGATGAATGCGTCTGCTTCGGCCATTGTTGTCCAGTTAGCAGAGCTTGTTCACACTCTGAGATAATGCTGTTGGCAAGTGAAGTTCTCATTACCTATAGCTGCATGGAAATGTGCCAAATGACCGCCCCCTCTCTCCCTGTATGACTAACGCTTTGGTCTCTCTGGTCACGAATGATGAAGTCAGTGGTCTTACACACCGTCTATCCATTCGTGTCGCTATCTAAATATTTGCTGACACACACCGTTTCACACTTAAACATGATTGTGTTTGGAAATGTGTTTGTGCACCGGGTCACGGTGAAGCCGGCGGAGTCCTTCATGACGAGTGCCGTTTTAGTTTAGTGGAGAGATGACAGCTCTGACATGAAAGCGTAGATCCATCACGGGAACAATTTTACTAAAAGACAGACTTGGTTATTTCATGAAGCAGCCGAGGGTCAATCCATCTTCTGAGGTAAGTTAAAGGCTACACGCCGGTGCCATCAGCCATCACCGCCGCCTCCAAACACCTTCCCGTGTTCGTCTTTATTTTGTGCATCCGTCTGTCCTCAGCACTCATCCGGCAGTAGTTCAGTCCATAGGGACTTGGCTTGGGAACCGGAGGGTGGCCGGTTCAAGTCCCACATGGACCAAAATATAGAAGGTGGGCTGGTAGCTGGAGAGGTGCCAGTTCACCTCCTGGGCACTGCCGAGGTGCCCTTGAGCTAGGCACCAACTGCTCACTGGGCGCTGGTCTGGCCGGCTGCCCATCACTCCACCATCTCTCTCCACGTTTGCATGTCTATGCCGTGTACTGCATGTGTATGTGTCCGGATTAAAAATGCATGTAAGATAAAAGAATAGAGTGAAAAGACAATTTCCCCACTGTGGGATTAATAAAGTATATCTTCTTCTTCTTCTTTTCTGTCCCGGTAATGACTCTCAGATTATGGAGCGTGTGAGGGCTGAAAAAGAAAAAGCAAAGCTGCATCGAAACACCCCAAAACACAGAATGTGTCTTCCAAAAGCTGAGAGTTTCTCTAAATACTGGAGAATTTACGTCTTAGGGCGACTATAAAACAACCACAAACACATACTACAACATACACATGCATGAACACACTGTGTGTAATAGGCTGTGTCACCCTCCACCTTGTAGATTTATATGGAATGAACATAATGACTTTGCACCCAAATTATCCCAGTCTGCCTGTGAAAGATCCAGATAATCTTTTAATGGGCCGAGTTGTCGACCGTCTCATTGCGCAGCTCATAAATCTGCGAGTGGAGAAAGTGCCCCTCGGCAGCTCCAAGTCCCCTTGACTGTTTTTTGTGTGTGTCTGAAACTGGATCCGTTCAAAGTGAAACGGGAGACGTGCTGCTATCAGTGAAGGAAAGGGAAACAGTCGGCCGTCGCTCTGTCCGAGAGTTTCAGTGACTTTTGAGGAAATGCTTGTTCTAGTCCAGGGTGATGCGATCAGCTCCATCCTGCGACCCTGCAAAGAATAAAGGATTATAGATGATGAGCTCCACGTCCATATGCAGCCTCTTTCTCGACTCTTGAAGGTGTGATGGGAAGTCCTAAAATCACCTGGAAAAATGTCAATCACACCAATCAGAGTGACAACAATAAGAAAACTCTCTGGTTCTGGTGCACAACGCCTGACGAGAGTCGAAGCACAGAGAAGTGCCGTGGAATTCTGGGGTCTCATAAATAAACAAATAAACACATTTCATACAGAGAGTACTTATTCTAATTACAGCCCTGGACATGTGCTGAGCAGTCTCTAATTTCTCTCTGAGCAGAGAGACTTGCGGAGCCGTCTGCGGCAGACCAGCAGTCGGCAGATGTAATTACCACATCATCTCTGGTCCCTGGTACACTGAGAGAGAGGCAGAGACAGGGAGAGAGAGATTGATCCTAGTAAACAATAATTAGGGTTGGGGATGGTGTATTGTGGGACATCTACTTGGCGGGATGGGAGTGAAGAGAAGGGGAAGAAAAGAGAAGGAGAGGAGACAGGCCGGGATCATGGGCACATGAAAGGCTGTGGGACAGACAGCCAGCCCCCCTGAGAGGGTGAAGGTTTAAATCTTTATCAGGACGCACACATCAGAGTTCAGAGAGGTCAGTTCAGTTTCAATTTTCAATCATTCTGTCAGTGTTTCTGATTCAAAAACTAATTATTTTTTCTCTTAAAAATAAAAGTCTGAGTGAAGTGGTTCTTCGTGGCGATGTCACAGGGGAACTTTTTACCTCTCGGCTGCTCATAGAAACATTTATCATCAAGTTCTTCCCAGACTTTAGTGTGAATAGTGTTTGTCCCAGAGTTTATTGAATGTACAATACAAAATAATTTGAATTACATATTTCATTTTAAATGCAATTCAATCAATTGAAGCCATACATACTTCAGATTCCTTTAAATGGAGCTTTAACCTAAATTTCTTTCACCTGTTTCTCCTCTTTCCTACTCTCCGTAGGGTTCTGACGGGGGTCCGTCGTGCCCGGGCGCTACAGCGGTTTCCCCACCGAAGCTTCCCCACACCGCAGCATCGACCGCCGATCACGCTTCACTCACAGTCTTTAATTTAGTCAATAAATCATTTAAACGTCTGTAAATGAAAAAAAAAGCACTGAAAGTTTGTCTTAAAGAACTCTTTCAGAGTGTATTGTCAAATAAAATCTTGAAATTGCTCGTCTTACTGTCCAACCAATAATCCAAACCCTAAATAATTCACAATAATATAAAAAAATCATCTGATTTAATGACTGGATTTAGCTGGATTTGGTAAAGGTTGCTTGATATATGACTTAAACATAAAATATCTGCATTAATTTTCTGCAAATTGACTCATCAAAAAATAAAAAATAACCCTAAAGCTGTTCAAAATCAGAAAAATGCACGATGTAGACAAAGCTAGAAAATACCAGATGGTAAAATAACTTGTATTTAAAATGTTTTAGTACATGTATGAACGTAGTACGACATTTCTCTCATTCAGTGTTTCACCCGGATGAACTGTAAAGGCTGATGATGCTGATGTCCATGTTTGCCGGCTTCTCGTCTTCTTCCCGTGGATTTACTGCCTCGGTTGTACTTTTCTTGGCACATTATAATCAGGGGAATAGTGTGAAACCATTGGCAGGAATGTATATCGTGTGATTCGCATCCTCAGTGGTGTGCATGAGAAGCGTTGCTTTATAACATTGCTTTCATGCAACAGAGAGAGTCACGCAGCAGTAAATATATAAAACAATAGAATCGCTCTGTGCTGTTGTTTTTTACTTTGCAACAGTTGCTGTCGTTCTTTAATCTGCCTAATCTTCAAATGTGCTAACGTGACTACAAGCTCCGCGTTTAGTTCCTGAGATTAGTTCCTCTACTTCCACAATTCCTGCAACTTTTTGGTCAAAAAGTTCTACTAGTGGTCAAAAACTTAACTTGACAGGATTGACCTCAGACCCTCATGGGCCCCAAAGGCCCCTGGTTCACTGTGTGTTGACTGTTTGTAGTGATTTGATGTATGTAGTTGTATTTAATGAAATAAAAGTAAAATAAAGTAGAGGAGTACGCGTTAATAAGTGATGGTACATCTTAAAATCAACAAGTTTAATCCAGCCATGTTGACGTGATTTAAACTTAGAGGACCGCTGTGTAGGGGGGTGTAGTGGTAAGTGACTGCAACACCCTCGTCTCACCCTTTCCTTCCTAGAGAAACTACAGTGGCCATAAAACGTGAGAAACACACAACAGCCCATAACAATTCTTATTTTCAGGTATACACTGATGAAAATAGATAAAATGTAAATAGATTCCCCAAATCTCACTGGGAAACATCTCTGTCACGCTGCAACACTGTTTTGTTACGTTGTCCACGTCCACGTTTTGTCTGCCATACTTTGTCAACTTGCTCGGATCTGGTCAGTGTTCTGGCTCATGTTCTTCTACATATGTGATGTAGTTGGACCACAGAGCATCTGGTGGGGGTTGAAACATCGACTGGAATGGCCACGATTAACTGATTAGCTCGGGCACAGACGGAAAGCATCGCATCCGGTGGAATTTGCCCGTTACACACTGGACTTTTATCACTTCATTTTATGTTTTCAGTATGTTCTGCTAATCAGCCACAGCCCTCAGATGAACATAGGTGAGTTCAAAGTTTCAGTAGTACCTCAAAAGTGTATCAGATGAATAGAATCAATAGATATTCTTTCACTCCAAGCAGCATGGCAGTGTCTGCCTTTAAGAAGAGGGGAAATTCAACCAGAGGCCTCACGCAAAGCAACTGATGCTGGGAATATGGAGTCATCGTCTTGTGGGGTGGGTGGGTGGGTGTGTGGGAGGAAGAGGAATAGGATTTTTACGGGAAGGAATATCTCCCCTGTGAGATGACTGGCGAAGAACATTGTGTGTGTGTGTGTGTGTGTGTGTGTGTGTGTGTGTGTGTGTGTGTTGGGGGGATCCGGTGCACAAAAAGGCATGTGCGCTGAAAAACTCGCAATTTTACAAACATGCATGTGTCGGTGATTGCTGCATTCCCGGCATTCCTTCCTGTGAATTTCCAGTCAGCGTGAGGCTCGCTGTTCCAGAGCTCTGACATCACGAGGGGGTTCCACTCTGCTTCCACTTTCTGCCTCCCGCTCGCTCGCAATCCCACCCATATTTGGAAGTGAGAGGAAGGGAATCCCACACGATGACTCAAAGGCTTCTGCTGCTGCCAAGGGGAATTCTCTCCACATCTGTTTTTGCGTGTGTGTGTGTGTGTGTGCATGTCTATTATTAACGTGTGTCAATGTGTACGTTACCTCCTCGTGCTGAAGACTGGAGCTTGCATCTGGAGGGTGGCTTTAGCAGCCTGTGTTTGCATCCACACAGAGAAAAAGTGGCACCCCGAGTGATGTTGTCTTTCTATTTTTAAACCTGCTTCTCTTGGCAGCCGTGGCATTTAAAAATGCACTCTGCTAAATATGTGCTCCTTGTGAAATCAGCTCTTTTCACCCTATAAATCCTCAAGATAGACGACGAAGCGGGCTAATGTACAGCACATGGTGGTGGTGACGTGCCAGCTTGTGGCTGAGTCGATGTGTAAGCTGTAACCAGTCACCCTTACATTGGACCACCACGAAAGACCAGAGATATGGATTGTTCAATGTGCTCAGCAAACTGTCTACAGCCTGCACTAAACTCCCTTTCCCACAGAGAATTTTACTGGAATCATTCTATTTCTAACAAGAAGTAGCGAGCTCGATTGTGACTTGGACGAGGAGCTTGAGAAAGTACGGACATGGCTTTTGGTTGTATTGACATTATCTTTGTAGGATTTGGGTTTTTTTGGGAGAGGATAGCAGGGTCTCCAACTTCTGGTCTCTGAAGCCATATCAAGGCCTAAATTTAGCTCCACTTTGTTCTCGTCTGAGCGCTGGTGACAGAGACTCGCCTCTCTGGGGTTGTCTGTGGTCCAGTGTATCAGAAAGGCTGCTGTTGTTCTCCCTGGCAGACAGAAAACGCAGACGTTCCCTCAAGCAACCCCCAAAAAAGAAAGAAAGCTTTCATGGAATATTCTGTTTAGCTGCACAGACTGTTGTGTATGATTCTCCCGGGACCCATAAAACAAGTAATTCACAGACAATATCTCACCCACGCTCTCTTTGCCACAGACTACAGCAACATAAATCTAGCTGATTTCAAGCAGGAGTTGAGACAGTGTTCAAAAAGGGTTTGGAGCATGTGTTGCTCAAGTCTGAGCAAAGGGGCCTGCAAGGCGACTTTATTTTTTAAATGCACAAAAACAGAAAAGAAAGTGGCATGAAGATGAAGCCGTGGGTCACCCTGCGAGAGCTCCGGTTTTTCCTCTACATCACGGCAGCTCCTCCACAGGGACGTCGAATGACGATGTTTAAAAGCTTAGTCACCCAGCAAACAAATCCCTCCCTTCCTCATTACCAAAACAAGCTAATTAAAAACCTGTTAATGAGCCCTGTTGTGGGTGTCTTTAGGAAGAGAGGGAAATCAAAAGCCATATAAACATATCTGAGGGACAGACACAAATTGATGACACGGCTATAGTCCTCTAATGGGCATGAAAACATGCACACACACACATGCATGCACGCGTCCTACACATTCGAGCACGCGTAAACAGTGCAGAACAAGAAGTGACTCACTTGAAAACCAACTGGGACACACACAGTGTCATATCCTGAGAGTGAGAGAGAGTGAGAGAGAGTGAGAGATGCCCTCCTCTCACTGAAGGACAGATGGATCCCCCAATCTGTTGTGTGCCGCTGTGCCAAGAAGGGACAACTGGTCACCAAAGCACCTCGTGTACACCTGAGAGTGGAGGGTGGAGTAGAGAGAGACCTTTGGGCGCTCTGTGGAAACCACAATGTTATTTATATTTTAATACAAATATATATTTAATGTGGGACAATGTTTTTTTTTTTTTAATCAAAGCTCAACAGCGACCTCCAGCGGCCAGAGTGAGGTACTGCACGTCGAGATGGCGCCACCACGGAGCGGAACGTACCACTCTGTTAAAAACAGCCTGAGCCACAGGGGGGGACTGAAACTCTACCACGATGTATTCCAGCCTCCTTTTAAATCTTATTACGACGCTGTCTTATTAATGTGAGTTTATAAAACATGTTAATGCTATTTGTTTTAAGCAAATTATGTAAATGAGCTTTGAATGTGGCGTTGTCGTCATCGTCGCCCCCCCTCCGCTCTGTGTGATAAACCGGAAGTGGAGAGCGAGAGGCGCGTTTTGTGAGTTAGCATCACAGTTTGTTTTTAGCCGTTAGCTTCAGCTCCGAACAGTAAAAACTTTAAAAACACGTGGACAGTTAAAAACTGAATCACACAGAACAACATGAGCACCAAGAAGAAGAGAGCTCCTCACCTGAACAATGACAGCTGGGTCGTCGTTGCCGCAGGTAGGTTTAAACAGTTTGATGATAACGGGTTATAACAGTTTGAGCTAGCTCTGCTGTGTATGTGATGAGATAACAACGTCATTACAGTTTAACGCGACTAATTATAACAATAATAATAATAACTGCTGCTACACGTGTTAGACAACAGGCCTAACGTGCATGTAAGACGGGAAAATAACTATATATACAGACAAATAGTCAGACAGACAGACAAATAGTCAGACAGACAGACAAATAGTCAGACAGACAGACAAATAGACAGACAGACAGACAAATAGACAGACAGACAGACAGACAGACAAATAGACAGACAGACAAATTGACAGACAGACAAATAAATAGACAGACAGACAAATAAATAGACAGACAGACAAAAATATAGACAGACAGGCAAAATAGACAGACAGACAAATAAATAGACAGACAAATAGACAGACAAATAGTCAGACAGACAGACACATAGACAGACAGACAGACAAATAGACAGACAGACAGACAAATAAATAGACAGACAGACAAATAGACAGACAGACAAATAAATAGACAGACAAACAAATAAATAGACAGACAGACAAATAGACAGACGGACAAATAGACAGACAGACAAATAAATAGACAGACAAACAAATAGACAGACAGACAAATAGATAGATAGATAGATAGATAGATAGATAGATAGATAGATAGATAGATAGATAGATAGATAGATAATTGAAGCGAACATATATTGGAATTAACCTATAACACAGTATGATTTGATTTGATTTGATTTATTTAGCAAATAGTTAATTACAATATACATAAAAGGTAAAACAAACAAGAAAAAAAACAGCAAAAAGACATTATATACAGCGGACATGCAAGGAGGTCCTAAAAACCCCTCGAGGGGCTTGTCAAGAGAACCTCCTGAAACAATTACAGAAAAGAATGCAAGCTACTGTCTTACAAAGTAAATCTTCAAGAATAAAACACAGCTGAACACATAGATCCGGCATATACACACATCAAGATGTTATGAAGATTAAAACAGAACATCATTATTTTAAGTTTAAGAGTTTAAGAAAGTGAGAAGGAAGTGAGTTCCATATCTTTGAACCTCTGTAGGAAATCTTAAAGATGAAACAGTTCTTGATTGTGGGACCCGAGCTGATAGGCTTTACGAGTTGAGAAATTATTAATTAAATATCTATAAAAGAGGTGTTGGCTTATAATCCCCAAACTTGAGACCTCTGTTAAAATGAATGATTAATGTATCTGGCTGTACACCTCCACAGTTTGTCTGAAATGGTAACGAATAAAAACAATATGATACGAAATAAACAACTACGGATAATGACATACGTGATGACGAAGTGAGATAAAACACAGAAACGCCACACGTGACAAAATGAACAAACTAAATACAGTACTCACTTCTTATGGACGCACACAGAATATGAAAAGGAAAATATGAAAGTGGTAAAAGTCCAAGTGAACTCGGATGAAAAGAAGTGCCGGCAGTGTCTCACTGAACCTCTTCAGTTAACGCTTAAGAGCCGTCATTGGTCCAGGCTGTCATGGGGGCCGCATGCACACTGAATGGTTCATGGTCTAGGTGAGTAGGTGACGTTTTGAACAGTATCCAGACGTTAAAATTACCCTGAGATAGATCTTAAATATGTACAGAGAAATTTCAGATTTTTAATATATGTTTTTTTAGTTTTCTATTTGTATCTTTGCACAGGTTTAATTTGAATCTATCTTTTATTGGTCTGATATTTATTTTGATGTATGTCTGATGCTGCTACTGGATGCTTGAGTTTCCCCTGGGATCAATAAAGTATCCATCATATCCTGCTTTTTTTTCAATGCAGACTAAAGTTCCCGTGTTCCTAAAGTGACCGACGATGTAAGAGGTCGACCTTATGTTTGATTTGTTTTGGAGGAACAGTCTGTGCCTCATTTGTTTCTGCAGTCGTGGCCATGTGCGGTGTCTTCTGAGTCCATGTGGACTGTGTGTATTCACCCATCTGTGGGTCAGTATTGTAAAATCTGCGCCCCCTCTGTGGCTAAGATTGATTTTATAATGATCCTCAAGTTAAACGACAATGTGCAATTATCTCTGGTCCATTTTTGGGTGAGCTACATGTGCAAGAGTAATCTGACATGTCACTGTTTGTATACCCACTACAGGATGCAGCCAAACAATGCGTTCACAGTGATTCACTTACTTACTGACTTTTGTTTTGTTGCCCACAGACTCTGCCATCGATACACAGAAGCCTGACAACGACCCAACTTTTGTGAGACTGCGGAATCCGTCTACAGGTATATCTGTTTATTGTTATACATCATTTAATCATCCTGAAGTCTATGAACTGTCAGTTTGTCCAACCGTCAGTCCAGAGGCTGAAAATAATCAGTTTCTAAAAATCAGCACATTTACATTTGAGACACTGTAATCAGAAAGTTTAATGCATCTATAAAAGCACTTGAAAAAGATTCTCTCTGGCTCTTTTGTCCTTTGTTTGCACATATGATATGCAGCAATCTGCCAAAGACAGTGAGACTGCGGGTAAATAAATATGGATGTAAACAAAGCTGGATTTAAAAATGCATCCAACACCTCAGTGTTGTTAGACCCCAGGGATACACACTGAATGTAAATATGACAAAAACTCCACAGGGTTCAAAATTGGCTGCAAATCAATAATGAAATGTTTAATTCTGCATCTCATGAACGTTTCCAGTTCTTGTGGTGAAAATAAACACAGTTCCTCTTTTTTTTTCCACCCTGCAGATGCAGCATCTCTGTATATGCTGAGTGCCGGTGATGCACAGCTGTTTGAGGTCAAAGCCTTTGACGAAGAGTTCCACTCCTGGTTTGTCGGTCAGACTGTTCAGAGAGGTGAGTCGCATTAATCAGCGCTGATTAACCAACTTTATCGATGCCAGCGCTCCCTCACTCGTGTTTTTCCAAAAGTTTGGATCCAGTTCAACTTCTCTGCTGCAGGACGCTGCGTTATCCACACAGAGCCGGATGCTGTGGATCTGTATGCGGCCGAACTGAGTTTTTCAGGTTTCCCATGGTCATATCTAAACGTCTAAATCGAAACAAGGCTTTTATTGTGAAACATTTGCAGGATAATATCCACTCCTTATTATGTTCCACGAGTCACATGTGACACCTAGTGGTAAAATCTGTTATTACCGGTCCAGTCTGGTCTTCGGCTTAATGTTGTATCAGTTTAAAAATTTGGCCCAAGCTTACTCTGTAATCATCGAATGGTCGATCTAATTAAAATTTATTGTTATTCACTGATTCTGTTTAACGTGTCCAGACATGGACAACACACAGCGAGCACAGACAAAGAAAACTCTGGTTCACAGAGTGTAAAAAAACTGCCCTGACGAGACCCGGCTTTGTGACAGTCTGATTGAATTATTTCAAAGTGGTTTGTTGTGAACTCGCTGATGTGAAACTTTGTTCATTTAAATATTCAGAGAAGCTGCCTTTTCATTCTGTAATTTAACTGCGGCCTTGGCTCAC
The DNA here is from genome assembly GCA_004119915.2 of Collichthys lucidus. Classification (NCBI taxonomy): domain Eukaryota; kingdom Metazoa; phylum Chordata; class Actinopteri; family Sciaenidae; genus Collichthys; species Collichthys lucidus. The sequence goes on from CM014079.1 coordinate 3,851,426, forward strand.
GCCGTGTTTTTGTGTCTCCACAGATGGGAGGCTTCTCTTTGTAACACCGATGGATCCTCTCTATCTCATTCTGCCCTATTTGATTAAATCTGGCAAAGAGGTACCAAACATGACGCGTGTTCATCTCACAGCTGTTGTCCCGCTGATGTTTTCATGTTGATCGTTTTAGTGTAATGCAGTCCTCAATGACTCAGAGAAGGGCAGCGACATACGGCTGCTCTAGTCAGTGTTTCAAACCCCACCGGCTCCGCCACGGTCCGGTTCGGAAGCGTCCCAGAAGCGGGCCTCCTCTATTTCTGACAACGCCGCGAGCCGCCCGTGTCAGTTCACACAGAAAGTCTCGAGCTGACAGGAAGCAAGACACAGAAACAGCAGAGAGAATCCGGTGGATTTTCAAAATAAAACACCCCGTGCAAACTGCTGGTGGTAAAAACAGACACAAGAGAAACTAATGAACTACGTAGCATAATTACAATGTAGAAGCGTGTTTAAAAGAAAAAGTGAACAGAGTCTGGAGAGTGAAACAATCGGATCTGCCCGGTACGGTGTCAGGGTTGCGTAAAGTAAATAACTCTATTTGAAAAGGATCAACAGTCCATCATAACTTTAAGACATGAAGGTCAGTTTATCTGAAAACTTTAAATGGATCGTCAGGAAAGAAAGACCAAGAGCTCTGCCACAGAGGAGAATGAAAAAACAATTAACCTCAGATTCTCTCAATGATCCGTTTTATCTTTCTGCTTCTGCCTCAGGGGAAGTTCCAGCCTGTGGATCAGGTCCTCATGGACGAGGACTTCCCTGCTTGTTCGAGGCTGCTGAGCTGCACACGCTCCCTGTCCTCCCTGCGCCACGTCGCAGAGGAAAAAGGTGACGTTTAGTTTTGACGCTAACATCACTAAACTTTGAATTTCTGCTAATCGGTTGTTTTAAACGCTGCGTTTCATATTCGCAGAGGTGGCAAACATGAAGTTCCATCGATACAGCGAAGAGAAGACGATGGTTTGGTTGGAGAAGAAGGTGCTCGTCACCAAACATAAACTGTGTCTGTGCTCTGTGTTAGTTTCAGACGTCGGAGTTTCATGTAGTTTCTGTGTTTGATGATGCAGGTGGAGAGGACCGTCACTGCGCTCAAGAAGAGAAACATCTACGTTGGAGAGGGAGTCAAATCCACGACATACGTCAGAGTGAAGTCAGAGTCAGACCACCAGCAGGGTCAGTCCACTCAGCCTCATTTCCTCATTTTCGACAGAGAGGACGCTGACCAATAGATGGCAGTAATATTGCACCGTTTCTATCTGCAGTTATTATCGTCAAACAAACCTCTAACTATAAAAAACATAAAGTAGGATCATGTTTTAATTACTGTCGTTGTCTCGTCTCTGTGATTCAGAGGACTACCTGCGCTACGCCCACGGCCTCATATCAGAGTACATCAGTGAAGATCTGAGCAAAGCCCTGCTCAGACACTTGCAGTAAGTTCAGACCTCTGTGATCGTGGTCGGTGTTAACGTACGGGCGGTGCTGAAGATCCAACGTGCCTCTTTTGTTCCGCAGGTTACCAGAACTCACGAGCCCAAAGGAGGCAGAACCTCCTTCCAAGGTACGTCAAGTGTCGACTCTCTCTTCTGTTTCCTCGCTGTCGAAGCTGCTCTGCATGTTTTGTGTAGTCCTGCACCTCGCTCTAACATCTGATCCTGTGTCAGCATCACGTGTGTGTCTGTGTGTTTCTTTGGTGCTTTTTGTCATGAAAAGCTTTTCTTACTTCCTCGTTTGGCAGAAGCGGAAACTTTCAGACAAACCGGTGGAGGCCGGAGAGGACTACACCAAATTCAACAGTGCAGACTTTGCACGTAAAGTGAGTGAACACAAACACAGAGCAGTGATTATCTCTGAACGGCTAAATGAATCATTTGTTTGCTTTCAACCTCGAGTCTTCCTCTCGCTTTCTTTAAGCTTTGTAGAACATACACATGGGGCAGAGGGGGCGCACCTCGTGGACGTTTGTTTCTGTTTTTCTGCAGCTTAAATTTCAACATGTGACACATTCATGACTCTTTTCTTTCCAGCCGGCCAAGAAGATGAGCGCCGCCCAGAAAAGTCTGGCAAAGGTGGACAAGACGGGCATGAAGACGATGTCGTCCTTCTTCAGCCCCAAGGTCAAAACAGAGAAGAAGTGAACGTTGTATAGTTTCTGCTTTTGTAATAAAAAGAATGAAAAAAGGAAGAGAACGATGGCATGACTTCATCTTTATTCATACCAGTAAGCATGCGGAGGATTGAGGCTTTATTTAATCCTCAACCCTGGAACATTTAAAAAAACGAATTAAGAAAAATAATTGACCCTCGTTCTGTCAGAAATCCGAGGGACAAATCTCTCAACACGAGGTTAAAGACGTCCAGAAACATCAGCGTGCTGGATGTCTTTAAGGTTTGCTCTTCCTCTTCAAGATCTGCTATTCAACAAACTCAGCCCTGACTTGGCATTTTACGGCCGGCTTTGATACCTTGAAGGAATGCAGTCTGCAGATTTGAACTGGAAACTGTGAACACCCTAAATTCCTTTGCTGATACAATGCAGGACGTTTCTGTCATTAAAGTCCATTCAGAGGCTTTTAAAGAAGCGCTCTGTGTGCACAGGAACCGAGGGGTCAGAGGAATGTTGAAGTTTATTCTGTAAAAAATCACTGAAGTTCTATTTTCTCATTCAAAGTGAGGCACATCAGTCAGAGTTTGATTGAGGCTGGTGTTTGAATGAATCTGCAGTTGTTGAGAAAATCCTTGAAACAAAATGACACCGGAGAGGAAATAAAACCAGAAGGCAGGAGTCTGGATGTTGAAAAGCTGATGCTGAAGCACATCGCTGGCTTTAATTTGTTTGTTGAAGAAGAGGCTGAAGGCTTCTGGAGAGATGAGAGTGGGAAGTGTTACCCTTAATGTCTGAAAAACGCTTTAAGGTTTTCCAGCCGAATGTAGGTTTACGTGTTGGAAAAGTGCAGAGCATCAGCTGGAAGCTGAACCGAAGAAGCAGCTAAATCTTGAAGCCGTGAGAGAGAGGAGAAGCTGCCGTGTCTGTCACCGTCACTCGAAGCTGCCGAGCTGCATTAAAATTGAACTGCAATTGTGTGAAAGATGAAAAAATGTAATCAATGTGTTTGAATTGAATGTGAGTGCATGAATGAGGTTTCTCTAATTCCACTGTGACATTTTAACCAGCCTTCAAATGAAGCTGAAAAAGTTTTTAATGGGATTTGATTTTAGAAAGTCGAACAGTGGCCGAAATGTATGAGAGACGTGATGATGTCACGGAGTAGATGAGAGTTGGAAAAACCTTGAAAAAGTTGAAACGGTCAAACAAGTAACAAAGAAAAAAAAGGAGAATATTTCAGAAACTATGAAATATTTAGTTCAAGTTGAGCAAAACGTTTTGATGTTTCAAGTTTCTACGTTGCAAACGTTGTACATATATATGTTCTTCTACCAATGAATGATGGCTGCATTCCATTTAGCTGCTTCAGTTTCCACTCATCGTGGATTTCTGACTAAGACGAGTCTGTCGTGTCTGCTGTGGAACATTTGAGAGCAGGAGGAGTTAACTCCACTACCTTCACGTCGTTAAACATCCTTTAAATGTTTCATGTAGATGCTAATTGTCCCGATGGTGTCCGCCCATACAAACTAGGCTGAGTTCTACTGCGGCTCGTGTCAAATGTCCATCAGGCTTCACTGCTTTTTTAATTTGGGCTTGAAGCGCAGAGTCTGGAATGCACTCTGCACCACTTTGGGCAGGTGGATCGGGTTCCTCTGCAGCTGCAGCCGACTGCTCGTGGACCCGCTCTGGTTTTTCTTCTTCTTCTTCTTGGAGCTGTCTTTGGCACAGTCTGGAACCGCTTTCTGCTCGGAGCCGTCCACGACCCGAGGAACCCGCAGAACCCAGTTAGAGTGGAGGTCGTGTTCGGCCGAGCTGGAGGCCACTGAAAGAGAGAAGAGTTGGACCTTTGATACAGAGAATGATTCGAACTGAGCAGTGATCATATGATACTCAGCTGGGCACAAAGAGCAGGAGCAATCTTACAAATGATGTTACTACCTGACCTGACCTTTACTGATAATGATGCATGCAGCCTGAACGTTCACATCAGTGACAGCCTGACGGAGTGATTTAACACTGACGGAAGTGAAACATTTAAAATATCACTGAAGTAAAATGACATATCTGATGTTTACATAGAGATGGATCTAATTCTGTTTATTCTGTCTGTGAAATCTTTCAAATAAATGCATGAATATTAAAAATATAAAATGGAAAGTTCCTCAGATTTATATAACCAGCTGCAGGCTTGAGTCATCTGAAATGAACAGTGCATACGGAAGCCCAAAGAGGTCAAACTTTCATACATTTTATTTCCTCCAGTTTATCATGATGGCAAGTTAATTTCCTTTGAATCTCTTTATGTTGAAATAACAAATGTTCTTATTTTCTTGAGATCTTTGTTTTCCCAAAATAAAACACAATAAATTTAAGATCTCTATGAAACAAAATAATCCTTTAATTTATTAAATCATTGTGATTTAATATACGAGACTAAACTTTTGTTTTTTTTCCTAGATCTCTAATTAATTATGTCTTTAATTTTGTTGCCATGGAGATCAGGAGAAAACAGAGGAGATAATATGTACGTATGCATGACTGCTTCAGGCTTCCGTACGTATTATGGCATATTATATATTTTATCATATTATGGCACATTTTATAGTTCTGATCACTTTATATAATAGATGATCTTTTGTGCATGACATCAGTTAAAGTGTTGAAGTATCCGTCCCCCCTCTGCAGGATCCTCCAGGTGCACACAGGGCGCTCAGACTCACCTATGAAGTCCACGTCTGCGTGCCCATCGTCGGTGTACGGTTTGCGCAGGGGCTCGCTGTCGCAGCTGGCGATGACCGCGTCAAAGAACTGCAGAGTGTCCTCCTCGTCCGGGACCGGAGGGGCGGAGGGTTTGGCTCTGGATATCTGCGTAAAGGAGAACATTTGTTGGACACCTCCAGCCGTGCGCTCCGGCACAGATGATGCACAATCTTACCGGTTCCTCCTTCTTAGGCGGCGGCGGCGCCGGCTTCTTCTTGGAGGACACCGTGGCCTTGCTCTCGGTACTTTTCAAGTCACTCACACTCTTTGTGTACTGCCGTCTCAAGGCCACGAGGGCCTCCAGGTACTCCAGGCAGTTCTGGTTCTGCGAGTACAGCCATATCCGGTCCTCGTGCCTCTGATAGTAGTACAAGGTGGACTCGATGCTCACGGTGCTTTTGCTCCGCTTCAGAGTCGAGCCCTCGGCTGCAGCCTGACTCCTCTCACCCACCACCAGCATGGAGGTGCTGCGGACCAGCCTGACGGTGCAGGCGTTGTGGTAGTCCTGCTCGGACCGAACCCCGCCACCAAAACCAGCATCCCGCCCTCTGTGTCCGTGATGGTTTGGACGGAACACATTGTTGATCTTCCTGAACATTCCTCTACACGCAGTGTGTTACAGAGTGAGAGTCCTGGAAGCTGCAGAGGAGTCCGTCCATGATCTCCTCAGTGACAAACACAAAGTTCTGTCAGGACTGGAACTGTTCACTGGGCCCGGCCGCTGTCCAGGGTGCTGAAACCTTCACACACACACACACACACACGCACGCGCGCACAGAAAGCCGCGAGCCTCTTCTCTAACCTGATCTCAACACAGTCTTTAATGTTATCGGATGTTGCTCAGCAACATTGCTGTAGCAACGGGGCCCGGTAACTCTACACTCCGTGCTACCGTTACTACCGAGCAGCATGAAGGCCTGTGTCAGATGTCCTGACTCAGGCAGCCAGAATAAAAGTGTGAGTCAGCCTGAAGAGGTTCTTCATGGTGGGAACCTTTTATTTAATACCAGGGTTTATTATTAAGAGTTAATTCAAGGTGCAGTATGTATCATTCATAAAAAAATGTTTTTTTATCACTTCGCTCTCTGAAAACATGTCATATATATTGTTTTTATGAAATAAATGAATTTAGAAACATTAAATACTTTGTTTAAATAAAAATAGTAAAACCATGAGATCACAGTAATGTAGAATGTTGCATTTCCTGTAATATTTAGTATTTCAGGCTGCTCTGTAGTCACGGTCTTGCAGATTATGATGAGCTAACGTGATGATAATAAGAGGAGGTGAAAACAAAAACTCTGCAGTCGTGGCTGCAAACGTGAAATATCAGGAAGAGAACTGTGGATCAGGGGAACCTGTTCTGCACCAGAGCAGCTCTGGTTCTGAAACATGGAAATGTCTGGATTATTATAACAGAATTAGGATTATTAACAGGTCTTGATAAAATTTGAAATTGCGCAGTAAGATCTGGCAGATATTTTCAGTGTGTTTGATGAACACACCGCTGCACGTGTTGTTGGCTGTGGAGCAATTATTCATGGAACAAAAAACTATAAATACAATCTATAAAATCCAAAAGTCAGCAATAAAAAGCCTCTTATGAGCTGAACAGAGTCAGGCTACGCCGTCATGATGGTGGTGCTCGGAGAGACGAATATTTTCTGAGGTGGTACGAGGTGTAAAAAGTGTTTTAGGACTAGAAATGGCACCATAACTATAATTTCTACACACATCCTCAAATCAGTCAATGTGTTCAGCATACAGCAGCCGTAGTAGTTCAGGTTTAGTTCAAACCCCTTTGTTGGTTTTTAATCAAAACCAGGTCACATTGTTACAAAGGTGACTTAAAGAAGCAGAAATTAGTATTTTAAGAGATTATTAAACATAAAAATGATGCCTTTGTGACTTAAAGACCTATTTTTAATCTTTTCCTAAGGATTAAAAGGTTCTCCAGAGAATTTTATCACACCAGAACTAGAACCAGATTTTGTCTTGACTGCTCGAGGCCTTAAATCCACTTCAGGTGAGATTGAGAGGATAAAATATGAAATTAGTTTTGGTGTTCTGTTCAGGTTTTTTGGTTTATGTGAATATCTGAGTCAGCCGCATGAACAAACTGGAACCGGAGAGGCGATATGAAGTTGAGTCATGTCCAGGTTTCCTCGCCTGATTAATAAAACATCGTTTCATCTCGTGTTGCACGCGCTTCTATTGTCGGGCTTCCCTGTCAACAAGTGGAGGAAGTCTGGATAAAAGAGCCTTAACTGAAGCCACAGACAGGGTGCTTTCATCTCGGGCATAAATAAAGTCTGAAAGTTTCCATCGGCCTCACCAGACAACTGATTTAGATCTCACCTGGATTTACCTGGAAGGGGATTCAAGGTTTCTACCAGAGGAACTAAAAACTGCAAAGAAGGTCTCAGACAAAGTTCAGCATTCACTTGAACATGCTGAAGGCCACGCTTAGTTTCAAGGGGGAAGCGAGGACTTGTGGTTACATAACTGAGCGTGAAGTCCCACTTCTGCTTTGCCACATGCACACACACACACAACATGAGGAGGAGTGAAGCTGTACGCCCCCCACACAGCTCAGACACCTGCCTGCCTCACCGAGGGGCCAACTCACAGTCTGTGGTACGAACAATCAGAAAACGAAAACAGGAATCGACATGTTCGACTTTCTGTTTCCTGATATTTTGATCATATTAAATGTGACTTTCTTTTCTGCTTTTAAGCTCTCTCTCTCTCACACCTGCTTCTTTTTTATGAAGAAACAGAACCTCTATGGTTCATGATTATGATTATTCATAAGAACGGAACATCTGCATGTTTCACTTCTTCTGGCAAGAAGACAAACTAACACAGATGGAGCCACGTTCTTATGTAAGGCTGCAAAATAGAGAGGACAGAAGGGGAATATTCCCAGCCTGTAACAATCCCAGGGAAATAAGATTATTTGGCAAGATGATGAGTTGGAATTTATTCATGATGAACTCAGCTGCGACATTAAAGCTGCAGAAATGGGAAGAAAGAAAAGATGCGACATTCCCACTTCCTCTTGATGTGGGTACTCTCCTGAATCAGATGCAGTATATATTCGGTCGGCTGTATCGATTGGAAATATGTTTCAGAGAGGCGCAGCGATAAAGACACTCGAGAGCTGAGAGACTGCAGGTAGGAATCTGTATTTATGTTTGTTTACTGTGTATTCGTGGTATGACGGTAAAATGATATTAGTAATGTTCATTTTACAATTTTAAAGTTGCATTTTATTCCATATTTTACTGCATAAACACAGGGTTTTTAATAATAATTGACAGGAAAATACATATTAATTCTGTATAAAATAAAGGTTTTGCAGTATTTTACTGTAAAATTGGTAGTAACATAAAATTTTGCATGCATATTTTCTTTAAAATGCCATAAAAATAAAGGTTTTGCTGCAGAGTTTCTCATTTAAAATACTTTATTCTGTGTAAATTCACTTACAATGCTGTATAAATAAAAGATCTTGCCATGAAATATGATAATGTCTCTTATTCGATGCAGGATTGCACGATGAAATGCAGATCTAGCCGTCTCCACGCTACACATGCAGAAACATAAACAGATATTGAACTGAATATAAAGACAAAATATGTACGAAGGTGTACGTGTGTGTTTTAATAACTGCTCTTTGTTGCAGCCATGCTTTGTGAAGGCAGATTGTTGAGCATGACCTATGTGGACCTGGTGGAGCTGGACCCCCTCCCTCCTCAGAAGCCTCTCCGCGGTGCATACTGGCTGCAGAGAGCAGCTGCTCGGCTCATGCCAGGCTCCAGCAGACACGCTCCACTGGTTCACCACAATCCCCCTGAGCAGACAGGTCGCGTGGACGACAGGAGTGCTCCGGAGCCGTATGTTCCTCCTCTGCAGTCCTCGGATCGCCACAGAGCGCAGCCATGCAAGCGGATGTCTCCAGAGATAGAGATCCCAGCTCAGGCTTGTTCAGGTGGTGACTCCCCTTTCTTGGTTCCCTCCTTCTGTCAGAGCATCTGTCAGAACTACAGTGACCTCCATATCGGAGGTGACCAGGTGCTGCCTCTGTCAACCAACGATGGGGAGCTCCGGCTCTGCACTGATGCCCAGGCTGTTGGCCCCTTCCTTCAGTCCTGTGACGTCCTCCCAGCTGTGGAGGATTCTCCACCAGGACAGACATCTCAGGGTGGACTTCTGCGTCCACTGAGGGGAGGTTCAAATCCCTGGAGATTGGCGAGTACCCGTGATCGGAGCTTTCTGTTCCAGGGGAGTGAAGCTCCATTCTCCAACTCTCTTCTGAATCACTATCTGGAGGAAAAACTCATGGATCTGTACCAGCAATACATGATGGACAACATGGCCAGGGACGGGGACTCTAGCACGGGCCCCATTTGCCCTTTGCTGGGCTCAGAGCTGGTCCTCACCAGCCTGGACCAGATCACTTTGCAGCTAAGTCGGGAAAGGAACCTGGAGGCCGGCGTGGCCAAGGACATGGTGCTCAGCTGCCTGCTGCGAGTGGCTGGTGACAAGCAGTCCAGTGAGATCAGTACTCCCTTACTGCAGATGTCAAACGAGACATCCAGGGACGAGCTCACGGAGAATAAAGAGCAGTAACACCGGAGTCAAGAACTCATCCACAAATACGATGAAACTTCTCACAAGAGCTGCTGAAAGATTAATGTGACTTTTAGTGATTAGCATTTGTCAGGAGTCTGTGTCATAATTTTCACATGCAACTGTGCATGTGCTGTTTTTACAGGAACTGAACAATAAAGACAGGAACTGAAAACTGAAACTGATCTCTTATTTCTCGTCTGAATAAAGATGAACACTGATTTTAATTTCTACATCTAATAAATATGCCAACGATAATAATCAAACTTATAATTAGTGTCTCTGTGTGGTTAAGTGCAGAGGAGCGAGGTCTTGTGGAAAAATATATATTGTTTCGCCACTTGTTTATTTCTGTGTAATTAACTGACCTTCAGTGTGCAGAACATGTTTACCACGTGACGTCACTGAGAGGTCCTCTCAGCAAGAACATTCACAAGGTTACACATTATATATATATATATATATATATATATATATATATATATATATATATATATATATATAATGTCTCTTAGACCCCATCACAACCAGGCTGCTCAAGGATTCTTTACGTCTGCTTAACCCTTCTTTATTGGATTTAATTAATCTGTCTTTATTATCATGTACATGTACCACAGTCCTTTAAGGTAGCTGTAATTAAACCCCTTCTTACAAAGCACACTCTAGACCCAGAGGTCTTAGCCAACTACAGACCGATATCAAACTCCGCTCCCTGTCAACATTTGCCCATGCAGCTGATTTTATCGATGTTACGTAAGTGGAAGAATGCAGTCCTAGAAATTTGTTTTATGTGGACGTTAAAGGACAAATCCTGATCAAAAGCAACTCCAAGATGTATCGATTGGAAATATGTTTCAGAGAGGCGCTGCGATACTCGAGAGCTGAGAGACTGCAGGTAGGAATCTGTATTTATCTATGTTTATTGTGTATTCTTGGTATGACGGTAAAATGATATTAGTAATGTTCATTTTACGATTTTAAAGTTGCATTTTATTCCATATTTTATTGTATAAACACAGGGTTTTTAATAATAACTGACAGGAAAATACCGTATGAATTCTGTATAAAATAAAGTTTTTGCAGTATTTTACTGTAAAATTGGTAGTAACATAAAATTCTGCATGCATATATTTGCTGTAAAAGTCAGAGTTGTCAGAGATATCAAACCTTCCCTTTCTGTCTAAGATACTTGAGCTGTAGCTGTGTGACTTTCTCCATAACAATAGTCTATGTGAGGATTTTCAGTCAGGATTTAGAGTGCATCATAGCACAGAGACCGCATTAGTCAAAGTTACAAATGACCTCCTAATGGCATCAGACAAAGGACTAATCTCTGTACTTGTCCTGTTAGATCTTAGTGCTGCATTTGACACCATTGACCATCAAATTCTTTTACAGAGACTGGAACATCAAACTGGATCAGAGGAACCGCCCTAAGCTGGTTTAAGTCGTATTTCTTAGATCGATCTCAGTTTGTTCACGTCAATGATGAATCCTCCATGCAGACCGAAGCTTGTCATGGAGTCCCACAAGGTTCTGTACTAGGACCACTTTTATTTAGTTTATATATGCTTCCTTTAGGGAACATTATTAGGAATCACTATCAATTTTTATTGTTATGCTGACGACACCCAATTATATTTATCGATCAAGCCTGATGCAACCAATCAGTTAACTAAACTCCAAGCATGCCTTAAGGATATAAAAAATTGGATGACCTACAACTTTCTGATGTTAAATTCAGAACTGAAGTTCTTGTAATTGGACCCAAGCACCTCAGAAACTTTTTCTAGAGACTTAGTTACTTTAGACGGGATCACCCTGGCCTCCAGCTCCACCGTAAAGAATCTTGGAGTTGTTTTTGATCAGGATTTGTCTTTTAACGAGGACTGCATTCTTCCACTTACGTAACATCGCCAAAATCAGCTGCATGGGCAAATGTTGACAGGGAGCGGAGCCAGTGTCGTGCCAGAATCTGAGCTGGGCAAGCAGGCAGTGTTATCAGCCTCAGCAGCTTCTATGAACATAATGGCAGAGGAGAAAAGGCCGAAGTGGACAGAGAGTTATGATACATCCTGCATGAGTTCAGGCATTCAGCCGTCATCACTCATGCAAGTATAAGATTTATTGTGAGTGTTGCCGTTTGCTCCTCTGCTAATGATGAAGAGTTCATGAATGACCTGATGCAGTTTAATAAGCAGTCACAAGGGGGAAGCATCATCACCCGACTTATTAACCCCGCTGACTTTGCACACTCCTTCTCCTCACCGTCTCTCCTCCCTCCCTCACCCGGCTGATGCTTCCCATCATCTGCACCACGCTGCAGATAATCTGTGATGTCATACGGTCTCAGGTTGTAAATCTGCAGAACACTGTGTGTTACACTGTGATACTGGCTCTTACTGCGTAAACAAAATGCAAGTTTAAGATAAAGTTATCCGCGCCGCGTGATTTACGCTGGGAAAACAGAAAGTCGGCGGAGCCGCAAACTGACGGATGTTCACACTAAATATGACATGTTATTTCCACCCATTCAAAGCACTGAAAGACCTGCGACTCCATTCCAGCTCGGTGCAGCCGTGGCCTTCTGAGCCGGTGTTTGATCAGCCTCTTTGTTTCCTGTCCAAACAGAGAGCCACAGGAGGAAGCTGTGTTTACCGAGCTGAGCGCCGGCAGTCAGAGCCCTGTGAAGTCTCAAGGCCGCGGGAGACACATGTTTGGTATTGAACATTCCAGGTACATGTTAAAGGAACCAACCCCTCACAGACCTAAACAAAAACACACTCATAAATATGATTCACCCAATGCCAAGACCAGCAGTGTGGGCCTATTCAAACAAACTGATTTCCAAGGACCTTGGAAAAAATGAAAAACAGACTTCTAGTTCCATACGGAGGTTTGAATTGTTTAAAGGGCTGAAGGTAAAGCTACATGCTGCAGCCTCTCACACGCAGGCTGTGAATATTAACTCACCAAGCTCTCACGTTGACCAAAGTGTACAGATTACTTGCATTAACAGATGAGTTTTACTTATTTAGGCACAAATACAGCATGAAGAGGAAGGCAGAGAGTATTTTAAATATTCTGTCATTAGTTATTCTCTCGAAGAAAAAGTGAGACTGAGGTCAAAATAATGAAGGAGAAGAAGCCGTGATGACTGATTAAAAAAACCCGACGACGAGCTGCTGTAACTTCAAAACTGGGGGGAAAGAAAAAAACACATAACACTTTTCTCATGGTCTAGCGATGAAACTAACAGGGAGGCTGAAGTGTTGGAGCGTCTTTCAGTGGTTCATAAAGTAATTTCCTCGTCACAAAGAGCTTTTACCGTGGAGGGCGGTGAAGGCAAGGCCACGAGATTTCATATCAAAGCCAAGGTCCCAGATACACTCACTATTGTGGCTTTAATGCTCCGTAGCACTCTGCGGCTCGCCTTTATTTCAGAAAGCTTTTAGTACGTGGCCTTGTTAATTGGAACAGTCATATACTGTTTACTTATATTTTTTTCTGTCTTTGTAACTGTGCGATTTAAGAACCTCTATCACTGTTTCCTCAAGGCCTGCTGGTAGTCAGGACCCTTTGAAGTTCTGCACTGGATTAAACATGGACACACACACACACACACACACACACACACACACACACACACACACACACACACACACACACACACACACACACACACACACACACACACACACACACACACACACACACACACACGGGATCATGACTTTGTTCGACTGTGTGTTTCTGCCCACAGCTCATCTGGCACCGGCTCCATCAGCCTGATTTTTTTCTGCACATCTCATTGTCTTTGCTGTCTCGTCCTCGCGCAGGTCTGCACTCCATCACGTGCACTCTTCTAGTTTCTTATTATCTCATGATTTAGTTTGAAGACACACACACACACACACACACACACACATGCATCAAACCGGTGGCAGCATTTCAGTGTAAAAGCTGCTGTATCGAGGCACTTAATTTAATTATCCTTCCTCCAGAAGCTCAACTCCTTCTCCTAATTTCTTGGACCTTGAGTGAATGTGTGTTTTTTTTTCCGAGCAGATTACATCGCCTGGACTGACCTAACGCACAAGTGGCAGCACGCTGGAACATTTAATGGCAGTCCTGCTCTGTATCAGGCTGATTGACACTGGGATACGTAGGTGGTGGAACGGGGAGAACACACATTTCCCGGTCAGTTAGTCGCTCAAGGTTGCGGAGGGAGCCGACAGTGGAGCGGGTGACCTTGGCTAAGCCAGAGCAGACAGAGGCAGACCTTGAGAGATAGCAGGGCAGCAGCAGGATCTGGCTCTCAAAGGGCTGGGGAACATAATGTGGTAATGCATGACTATATATCACAGCGCACAGTGCCCCACGTGAGCGTGGATGGCAGCTGGCTGCAAAAACTCACATATTTACTCTTCTCTGCCGGCCGTGTTCGTGCTGCAGTCTGATGTCGTGTTGAGGGTGTGACACCTTCCCAAAAACTTCACCGACACTCTGTTCCTCATGGTCGTCTTGCATGTAAGCATAAAAAAAGATGATGGGTGGGGGTTATTATCAAATGTCCTGGCCTCATTTTCTGCAGCGTGTGGCACACTTCTTCTTTTATCCGTTGTTGTTTTTATCTCTCTTCGTGTCCTCCCGTGCTGTCGTCATTATGCAACAAATGTGTTCGACCTTTGTGAATTAATTCTACTTAATTCTTCACGCCTGCGTCTGTTTTGTTGTGGATATCGATCATGCCTTCAGTGTGTGAGACACGAATCAGCTGGGTCAGAGAGTTTTAGTGCGACTCATCCAGTCTGCAATAAATACACCCTCTTCTTCTGTTCGTCCTATTTCAGATTGGATTGTACCCTGTGCTGATTCTGTTGAACTTTTATCGCCTTTGCTGCAAAACGTGCAAAAGTGTGACTTTTTTTCTTGCCTCAAAGTTTGCACACCCGGTCTGAAGCAACTCCCTCACATGTAAAGTTCCTGCACGCTGACATGCTGCATGAAAAGATTCACATATGGTGCCGAATATCAAAGAGGCAAGTGTTTGAAATTCAAAAGACTTTGATTGCTTTATGCACAAGAGGTGACTAAAAAAGATGCAGGGTGCCCTCTGACATGTAGTGGAGTAGAGCTGCTGCAGAAGAAGTTGTGTAAAATAATTGTCTGTAAGTGATTTCTAAAGTTTTCAGAGCGTGGTGACTAACTTCCCCGACGCTTTGAAAAAGAAAGAAAGAAAGAAAGAAAGCTCGCTGCTTTCAGGTTGGCATATTAAAAGATAAAAAACGTCGACGTTCAAGGTCTTATGGATCTTTAATCACACACAGAAGCAAAGCAAAGTTAGACAGCATGACTCACTGCCTGTCTGCAAATCTATTACAGCGCTCTGAAGACTGTTTGTTGTTGCTCAAGGTGCGCTGGTCTCAGATGAAGAACGCCTCACTGACACCTGATGAGGATTTTTAGGGATGCAAATGAAAATGAGTCAGTCAAACATCTTCACTGTTGTTTTCCCTCTCACCCCCTCTCGTCCTCACCTCCTCCCACGTCCCTCCCTGCCATGCCGACATTGTTATTAGTGTCATAATTTACCTCCTTATGCAAACATGACCCTGTCCTCGATACGCTGTAAGGCAAAAATATTCATACTGTAGTCACTGTGAGACCAATAAAGAATGAGACGGGAAGGACATAAATTATTCAGCGGCTGCTACAATATTTCATATTTCACAGAGTAGCCTTTTACACACACACACACTCACACGCTGCATGCTCGTCTCATGTGCTTTCAGTGACATGTGAAAGAGGAACATTATTTCACAAGGCGTGACATGTTTGTTTGAGATGAACAGATGAGCAAGGACAGGCAGAGACGGGAATAAAAGGACGACGCTGTGTCTGAATAACAGTCACTCAGGTGAGACGGGCAGCGTGAGATCACTGGATGAAGGTACGAGTTGTCAAAGATGGACTTTAAGTGTGGACCTGTACGAGTGCTTCCCCCTCGGGAGCACATACACAGTCATGGGTCTGACCTTGACAGCCTCTCCCTCCTCCTTACATGTTAACCCCCCAGGGTCCCACTCAACCTTGGCTAATTAGCTCACATCCCAGTGGCATATGTTCAACACACAATTATCCACAACAAGGACGTTACAACTGCAGTGACCCGCCTCTGCCCTGCCTCATTCAGCTGGAGTGGCTTTATCTACATTTGTGTTTGCATGAACCTGTGATGAGTTATTCTGATCCTTTGTTTTTAAAATATATTTTATATTAATTATAGATCATACAGTCTGTACGTACGAACGTACCTATGATCTAATGCAGAAGTGCCACGAACTGCAGTTCCTCTAACGTCCACCTGAGGCTGGCTCCAGAAGTGAGTCAGTCTCCATAAGTCCCCATGTTTCACAGCAGAAATAAACATGTTTACAGCCTGGTACAAAAAACAGTTTTGGTCTCTGTAGCTAATTTCCCCGTTCATGACAACTGTACTGAGGGTGAATTTATATACAACTCACCTGTTCACATTATATTAAGGCTTAAAGTTATGCAGGATTAAGAGCGTGGACGCTTCATGTCACGGATACGATACTGACTCTGGTATGATCGCACATGAATGTCTGAGCTTGGTCTGCAGCTCCTCTGGGCTCTGCTGGTGTCGTTAGCTCGCTCCTCAGCAGGAGCTGGTGGAGGTGCAGCTGGACAGAAACGTGATGATGTTACACTAACTGCTGATTCACCACATCAACTACACGCCGGCTCTAAATCTTACACACTGAACCTTTAAGGCAGGACAATGCATTTTGTAATAAACCGCTCTCAGACCTGTGTAACTTCAGACGAGGCTGAGACTCTTAAATCCAAATATCCTCTGAACTTCATGAGTAATCTGTGGGGGGAACTACATGGTGCAAAGCGCAGACTTCACACTGACAGAGAGCGTTTACAGGACGACCTGGTTTAATTGGTGTTCGCACAAAAAGATGAAAACATATCAGGGTGTTACAACCTGAGACAGACGGCGTCGACACACACAGCTGGTTCTCGTTGGCAGCCGGCTGAACTCAACACTCCCGTGTTTGGTTGGTCGGAGAGAACCTGAAGCTGGAGTTTGACGGGCATCGTGCCCCAGATGGATGTCACTGTGGCCGTCACTCCCACACGGAGGGATCTCAGTTAGACTACCTTAAAACAGAGCTGCTCTTTTAAATACACACAGCTTTACAAAATGCTTTTCAGTTGTTTCACGGCAGCAATAATTGAATCTTTTCTTTTTCAAGTTAGTACAAAAACACACATTAATGACAGACGTCAAGGCTGCGCACTCCTGGAAAAAACATCAAACTTTAAAACCATCGATTCTTGACAGGAAACCTCTTTGTGGTGATTACTGCAAAGTTAGAGCACTATCTTTTACCGCCACATGTTCCAACATGAGCAAACAGTCGTGCTGTAATAGCAGAATCATGTAAGCCGGCATATCTGCCCCTCTGTTTGTTATGAGCGGGGTGACCTTGTGTTTATACACCGACCTTGAATACGGACGAATGTTTACCCACATTCAGTTAAACAATGAGTAACGCTGCGTTTGTCCAAAAGGAGCTTCTGTGTCACGGAGCTGCACATAAATAACTGGAATATAACAAAATGTGTTGAAAAATTAGAACTGTTGATTATTTTATATCAAACACCACAGATTCAAAGAGTGTGTATTAATCCACAGCCCCCAGCCAAAAAAACTCACCCATCGATAAGGTCATTGAATTTTGTGTTTTAATATTTAAACCATCAGGTGGAGGCAGGATTCATTGTAATAAGTGAAACCCACAGTTCATTTGCTCCATCAAGCATATATATATAAACAATAAATAATAATATACGTATATGTATTATCTGATTCACAAAATAAATCAGGATACATTCATCACATTTAATGCAAACTTGTCGTCTTTCTTCCTCTCTGACACACACACACACACACACACACACACACACACACACACTGCTGTGCAAGTTGGTGACATGAGTCCTTGGAAAGTGCAGTATTCAATTTGTAACTATTATGGAGACAAGGACACGGTCCTTTATGTGAGCAGCCACAAAGAGAAAATGGAGGCAGTCACTATAGCAACCGCCAGAAGAGCACCCAACAAATCAACAAACAATGCGGTACAAGACTTTTCCAGGAGAGCCATTTGATGCAAAGCCATGAATCACACAAAGATGTCCTCTTAAGTTTCTGAGAACAGTCTTGGAGAGTCTGTGGGCGTCTAGCCCCCCGAGTGTTTGGTAAAGAAGAAAAAAAAAAAACCTTGTGTTTTTCTCCACCCTTGTGTTTCAAGGTCGGCTTGACTGAATGTGCCAAAGAGCTGACTTCTCAGGTCACAGCAACCTGAAAAAATTCATTTGTGCCAACGGCCTTCAGGAAATGCTTACTGCTGCAAAAGCACATATAACAACAATACTCACTTATTGGAAATGTTGTGTATTTATTCCAGCGACTGGCCAGTGTGTCTAAAAGAGTATCGGGCACAGATGTAAGCTGTGAGAAATCCTCGTGGATGCTGGGACTAAACTTGACACGGTTGTTTTGAATGTTTGCTTTTCTAAATCACAGGATTCTACGGTTTGATGAACTTTTCCTCCCCTGCTTTAATCCCTGCATGTGCTCCGCTCTCACTTTCCCAGGCCCCTTGTCCAACTAGAATTGCATCTTTGGTTCTGACCTTGTACGCGACACAGAGTTGCAGCGTGGCTGATGCTGTCTGACTGCTACTGTCTGGGTGTCGCAGCAATTAATTTAAGAAGTGCAGATAGACGAGTGTGTGTGTGTGTATACATGAACAGTTCTTCTTTTAAAGACATAAACCTGTTGTTTCCTCTGGGGAGGGGAGAGAGCGTTAAATCCTTTAAAAACACTTTGTGCATCAGAGAATTCCTGTAACGCTGAAATATGACAGTTTACTAGCTGTGGACAAACAAACAGGAAGCTGGTGTTTTGTGGGAAGTGTGTTCACGTCCTTAAAGTTATGGGAGCGAGCTGTGAGAAGGTCTCTCTTCATGCTGAACCATTTTAAACTGGGCTTGGGACCAGCAGGCACTGGGCCAGAGAAGGAGTCTGCTCTATATCTCAGAAAACTAGGAACAAACTGGACCCGTGGAGCTGATAACCAGAACTGTGTGGCTACTTTAACCTGACTGTGCAGCTTCTAGAAAGCCCGAACCTTCCACACCAAAAGATCTGCACACTTCTACTCATGCACGAGATGTTGAATGAAAGAAACAAAGCCGCGCAGGACGAGACAGTCAAACAGAGACGAGTCACAGAGGTGTGCTTTATACAGGTGAACTCACCGGGCCCAGGTGTTTCCAACTATAGCAATCAGCTGATCCTCAGGTACCACACTGAATAATCCAGGTGAAGGTCTAAGGCGGCTCTATTTAAAGAATCTTAAAGAAATTAAATATAATATGGAAAACTGCTGCTACTGTTCATTATTGGATGATTACCTGAAAATAAGAATCATGATGTTTTTGTTACCTTAGACTGAGACTTTAATGAGTCCACCATGTCAAACCGCCGTGTTTCTACAACAGACAAACCCTGAGGGGGCGAGTCAACATTATAACTGACTCCCTGTGTCTAATGCCTGAACTTAGTGATCATGATCGATGACCAACTAACCTTTTACAATCGTGTTGCCTGATCATGCCGAAAAATCAGCTACAAAATGGTTCACGCTGCTACTTTAATGTTGTGATGTTAACAAAGTTTAAGTCAAAGCAACGTTGTGTATCGGGATGGGATTTTACGATTCTGCTTAACGATTCGATTCTTTATCGATTCTGCTTAACGATTCGATTCTTTATCGATTCTGCTTAACGATTCGATTCTTTATCGATTCTCATTTGGGAAAAAAAGAGAACAAACAGTTTGATCAGCATCAACTTTGTTTAGTTCGAAGTATCACGACCTTACAAAACCAACAGCGAGGTCAGAAGAGGCATGTAGCATGTTTTACAAAGCAGCACATGGCGCTAACATGGTAGTCAGTGTGTTATTTACCTTCCGTAGTAACCACAGAGGTCAGAGGTCACAGCCTGGCTGCTGCTGCTGCTGCTGCTCGGTTGAGATTCATCTCCAGTCTGAAGCGTCAAAAACACGACGTTCATTTCAAAACATTTCATGTTGTGTGCACAAATGTTTCTGCATGTTCGTCGTGTTCCCTCCCGACGCTGTTATCTCCACTTTGCAATGATTGCAAGTCGCCCTGTTGCCAAGCTTTGGAGCGTTTGAACCGAGTGGGTGACATTGTTTACTACTGATCGCACTGCAGGTGAGAAACTTGCGTAAGTTACGTGGCGTAATTAGTCGTGCTTGCTGGAACAGAGCGTGCGTAACTTCTTGTTGAAGTTACGTGACGTAATTCGTGCTTTCTGGAATCGATAAGAGAATCGTTAGATAAACTGCCAAACGATTCCATGGAATTGAAACACACGGATCCGGTTCTCGGTTCCCATCCCTAATTGTGTAACGTTTCTACCAGCTAAGAGATTTTAAATCATGTTGTGATCAGGTGAACGGTGTCTCTGTCTGTCTGTAACTCTGGGCTCCGGGTACGATCACACACTGGATCATATTTTATGGAGAAAAAGTTTTCTGTTTTTTTTCCTCCGATGTCCTGTGAGGTAAACTGCTGCCAGCTGTAGCTGCTGTTAGCTACTGTTAGCTCTGTTTGTTAGCCGGGCTCAGAGCACCCTGCGACAATACCTGTACCTCCTCCTGGTGTTTTGGACCGTTGGGAAGAAGAGGAGGTTTTCAGGGGGGAGCAGAGCTGGTGTCGTGCCAGAAACGGAGCTGGGTAAGCGGGCAGTGTACCTGGGCTCTGCAGCCTCTATGGACATAATGGCAGAGGAGAAAAAGGAGGACAGACAATGCATGATGGGATTCAGAGAAAATGATGCATGCATGTAACCCAGGACAGTTTCAGTCAATAATCACTGTGTCAGAGCTGTGTTAAGTTCCCGCTGAGGCAAACTCATACTTCATACTGCTGCTGCTGCTTCATGCTGGTGAATCACAGGTGGGGCTTTATTGTGAAGCAGCCACAAGAAGAAACACAATGTGACCACGGCCAGCGATCAACGCGTGTGTACCGGAGAAGACGACCGACATATTTCAGATATTTTGACTATTTTGACCTGATGGAGATTTAACCGGGGATGGAATTATTAAACTTTTGTCTCAGCAGGTAAACACAGGTGACACTAATTAAGGTGCTGCTGCTGTGGCGGTGCACGTCAGCTCACTGGAACTTTAATTAGTATCACGGCGCTGACCCTCGAAATGTCTGCTGTTTGCAGCTCTCTTCCTCTCCTGCGCCGCAAACAGACCAGTCGCTTCCCCCCTTATTATCCGACAAAGCAGCCACTTAACGAGCGTTTGCTATATTACTCAGCTGTGCTTGCCGTAACCATGGTAACCACCAAGTCATCCAAGACGGAACATCTCAAAGGATTTTTTAGAACTTTAAGTAGCTTTCAGTTTGGAAAAAAAACCCAAAAACGTACTAATTCATCCA